>JAZKLR010000792.1:0-101144 GCA_037103525.1 Ganaspis brasiliensis | reverse complement strand
CCTGACTTGACTTGACCTGACTTGACCTAACCTGACTTGTATTGACCTGACTTGACCAGACCTGACTTGACTTGACCTGACTTGACCTGACATGACTTGTCTTGACCTGACGTGACCAGACCTGACTTGACTTGACCTGACTTGACCTAACCTGACTTGACCTGACCTGACTTGACCAGACTTGACCTGACTTGACCTGACTTGAACTGTCCTGACTTGACCTGACTTGACCTGACTTGACCTGACTTGACCTGACCTGACTTGACCTGAATTGACCTGCCATGACTTGACCTGACTTGACCTGACTTGACCTGACTTGAGCTGACCTGACTTAACTTGACTTGACCTGACATGACCTGACTTGACCTCACTTGACTTGACCTAACTTGACTTGACCTGACTTGACCTGACTTGACCTGAATTGACCTGACCTGACTTGACCTGAATTGACCTGCCCTGCCCTGACTTGACTTGACTTGACTTGACCTGACTTGACTTGACCTGACTTGACCTGACCTGACTTGATCTGACATGACTTGTATTGACCTGACTTGACCAGACCTGACTTGACTTGACCTAACCTGACTTGACCTGACCTGACTTGACCAGACTTGACCTGACTTGACCTGACTTGAACTGTCCTGACTTGACCTGACTTGACCTGACTTGACCTGACTTGACCTGACTTGACTTGACTTGAATTGTCCTGACTTGAACTGACCTAACTTGACTTGACTTGACCTGACTTGACCTGTCCTGACTTGACCTAACTTAACCTGATATGACCTGACTTGACCTGACTTGAGCTCACTTGACTTGACCTAACTTGACTTGACCTGACTTGACCTGACATGACCTGACTTGACCTGACCTGACTTGACCTGAATTGACCTGCCCTGCCCTGACTTGACCTGACTTGTCTTGACCTGACTTAACCTGACCTGACTTGACCTGACTTGACCTGACCTGACTTGATCTGACATGACTTGTATTGACTTGATTTGACCAGACCTGACTTGACTTGACCTGACTTGACCTAACCTGACTTGATTTACCTGACTTGACCTGACCTAACTTGACTTGACCAGACCTGACTTGACTTGACCTGACTTGACCTAAACTGACTTTATTTACCTGACTTCTCCTGACCTGACTTGACTTGACCTGACTTGACCTGACATGACTTGTCTTGACCTGACGTGACCAGACCTGACTTGACTTGACCTGACTTGACCTAACCTGACTTGACCTGACCTGACTTGACCAGACTTGACCTGACTTGACTTGACTTGAACTGTCCTGACTTGACCTGACTTGACCTGACCAGACTTGACCAGAATTGACCTGAATTGACCTGACTTGACTAGATTTGACTTGACCTGTCCTGACTTGACTTGACTTGACTTGACTTGACCTGACATGACCTGACTTGACCTGACTTGACCTCACTTGACTTGACCTAACTTGACACGCCTTACTTGACCTGACTTGACCTGACTTGACCTGACTTGACCTGACCTGACTTGACTTTACCTGACATGACCTGACCTGAGCTGACATGACTTGACCTGACTTGTCTTGACCTGACTTGACTTGACCTGACTTGACTTGACCTGACTTGACCTGACTTGACCTGACCTGACTTGACCTGACTTGACCTGACCTGACTTGATCTGACATGACTTGTCTTGACCTGACTTGACCAGACCTGACTTGACCTAACCTGACTTGATTTACCTGACTTGACCTGACCTAACATGACTTGACCTGACTTGACCTGACTTGACCTGACTTGACCTGACTTGACCTGACCTGACTTGACCTGAATTGACCTGCCATGACTTGACCAGACCTGACCTGACCTGACTTGAACTGACTTGACTTGACCTGACTTGACCTGACTTGACTTGACCTGACTTGACCTAACCTGACTTGTATTGACCTGACTTGACCAGACCTGACTTGACTTGACCTGACTTGACCTGACATGACTTGTCTTGACCTGACGTGACCAGACCTGACTTGACTTGACCTGACTTGACCTAACCTGACTTGACCTGACCTGACTTGACCAGACTTGACCTGACTTGACCTGACTTGAACTGTCCTGACTTGACCTGACTTGACCTGACTTGACCTGACTTGACCTGACCTGACTTGACCTGAATTGACCTGCCATGACTTGACCTGACTTGACCTGACTTGACCTGACTTGAGCTGACCTGACTTAACTTGACTTGACCTGACATGACCTGACTTGACCTCACTTGACTTGACCTAACTTGACTTGACCTGACTTGACCTGACTTGACCTGAATTGACCTGACCTGACTTGACCTGAATTGACCTGCCCTGCCCTGACTTGACTTGACTTGACTTGACCTGACTTGACTTGACCTGACTTGACCTGACCTGACTTGATCTGACATGACTTGTATTGACCTGACTTGACCAGACCTGACTTGACTTGACCTAACCTGACTTGACCTGACCTGACTTGACCAGACTTGACCTGACTTGACCTGACTTGAACTGTCCTGACTTGACCTGACTTGACCTGACTTGACCTGACTTGACCTGACTTGACTTGACTTGAATTGTCCTGACTTGAACTGACCTAACTTGACTTGACTTGACCTGACTTGACCTGTCCTGACTTGACCTAACTTGACCTGATATGACCTGACTTGACCTGACTTGAGCTCACTTGACTTGACCTAACTTGACTTGACCTGACTTGACCTGACATGACCTGACTTGACCTGACCTGACTTGACCTGAATTGACCTGCCCTGCCCTGACTTGACCTGACTTGTCTTGACCTGACTTAACCTGACCTGACTTGACCTGACTTGACCTGACCTGACTTGATCTGACATGACTTGTATTGACTTGATTTGACCAGACCTGACTTGACTTGACCTGACTTGACCTAACCTGACTTGATTTACCTGACTTGACCTGACCTAACTTGACTTGACCAGACCTGACTTGACTTGACCTGACTTGACCTAAACTGACTTTATTTACCTGACTTCTCCTGACCTGACTTGACTTGACCTGACTTGACCTGACATGACTTGTCTTGACCTGACGTGACCAGACCTGACTTGACTTGACCTGACTTGACCTAACCTGACTTGACCTGACCTGACTTGACCAGACTTGACCTGACTTGACTTGACTTGAACTGTCCTGACTTGACCTGACTTGACCTGACCAGACTTGACCAGAATTGACCTGAATTGACCTGACTTGACTAGACTTGACTTGACCTGTCCTGACTTGACTTGACTTGACTTGACTTGACCTGACATGACCTGACTTGACCTGACTTGACCTCACTTGACTTGACCTAACTTGACACGCCTTACTTGACCTGACTTGACCTGACTTGACCTGACTTGACCTGACCTGACTTGACTTTACCTGACATGACCTGACCTGAGCTGACATGACTTGACCTGACTTGTCTTGACCTGACTTGACTTGACCTGACTTGACTTGACCTGACTTGACCTGACTTGACCTGACCTGACTTGACCTGACTTGACCTGACCTGACTTGATCTGACATGACTTGTCTTGTCCTGACTTGACCAGACCTGACTTGACCTAACCTGACTTGATTTACCTGACTTGACCTGACCTAACATGACTTGACCTGACTTGAACTGACTTGACCTGACTTGACCTGACCTGACTTGACTTTACCTGACATGACCTGACCTGACCTGACATGACTTGACCTGACTTGTCCTGACCTGACTTGACTTGACCTGACTTGACCTGACATGACTTGTCTTGACCTGACGTGACCAGACCTAAATTGACTTGACCTGACTTGACCTAACCTGACTTGACCTTACCTGACTTGACCAGACTTGACCTGACTTGACCTGACTTGAACTGTCCTGACTTGACCTGACTTGACCTGACTTGAGCTGACCTGACTTGACCTGAATTGACCTGCCCTGACTTGACATGACTTGACCTGACATGACTTGACCTGACCTGACCTGACTTGACTTGACTTGACCTGACTTGACCTGACCTGACTTGACTTGACCTGACTTGACTTGACCTGACATGACCTGACCAGACCTAAACTGACCTGACTTGAACTGACTTGACTTGACCTGACTTGACCTGACTTGACTTGACCTGACTTGACCTAACCTGACTTGTATTGACCTGACTTGAGCAGACCTGACTTGACTTGACCTGACTTGACCTGACATGACTTGTCTTGACCTGACGTGACCAGACCTGACTTGACTTGACCTGACTTGACCTAACCTGACTTGACCTGACCTGACTTGACCAGACTTGACCTGACTTGACCTGACTTGAACTGTCCTGACTTGACCTGACTTGACCTGACTTGACCTGACTTGACCTGACCTGACTTGACCTGAATTGACCTGCCATGACTTGACCAGACCTGACCTGACCTGACTTGAACTGACTTGACTTGACCTGACTTGACCTGACTTGACTTGACCTGACTTGACCTAACCTGACTTGTATTGACCTGACTTGACCAGACCTGACTTGACTTGACCTGACTTGACCTGACATGACTTGTCTTGACCTGACGTGACCAGACCTGACTTGACTTGACCTGACTTGACCTAACCTGACTTGACCTGACCTGACTTGACCAGACTTGACCTGACTTGACCTGACTTGAACTGTCCTGACTTGACCTGACTTGACCTGACTTGACCTGACTTGACCTGACCTGACTTGACCTGAATTGACCTGCCATGACTTGACCTGACTTGACCTGACTTGACCTGTCTTGAGCTGACCTGACTTAACTTGACTTGACCTGACATGACCTGACTTGACCTCACTTGACTTGACCTAACTTGACTTGACCTCACTTGACCTGACTTGACCTGAATTGACCTGACCTGACTTGACCTGAATTGACCTGCCCTGCCCTGACTTGACTTGACTTGACTTGACCTGACTTGACTTGACCTGACTTGACCTGACCTGACTTGATCTGACATGACTTGTATTGACCTGCCTTGACCAGACCTGACTTGACTTGACCTAACTTGACCTGACTTGACCTGACTTGACCTGACTTGACCTGACTTGACCTGACCTGACTTGACTTTACCTGACTTGACCTGACCTAACTTGACTTGACCAGACCTGACTTGACTTGACCTGACTTAACCTAAACTAACTTTATTTACCTGACTTGACCTGACCTAACTTGACTTGAACTGAAATGACTTGTATTGACCTGACGTGACCAGACCTGACTTGACTTGACCTAACTTGACCTAACCTGACTTGACCAGACCTGACTTGACTTGACCTGACTTAACCTAAACTAACTTTATTTACCTGACTTGACCTGACCTAACTTGACTTGAACTGACATGACTTGTCTTGACCTGACGTGACCAGACCTGACTTGACTTGACCTGACTTGACCTAACCTGACTTGACCTGACCTGACCTGACTTGACCTGACCTGACTTGACTTGAATTGACCTGACTTGACCTGACCTGACTTGACTTGACTTGACCTGACTTGACCTGTCCTGACTGTACCTGACTTGACCTGACTTGACCTGACTTGACCTGAACTGACTTGACTTTACCTGACATGAACTGACCTGACCTGACATGACTTGACCTGACTTGTCCTGACCTGACTTGGCTTGACCTGACTTGACTTGACCTGACTTGACCTGACCTGACTTAACTTGACTTGACCTGACTTGACCTGACTTGACCTCACTTGACGTGACCTAACTTGACTTGACATGACTTGACCTGACTTGTCCTGACCTGACTTGACTTGATCTGACTTGACCTGACTTGACCTGACCTGACTTGACCTGACTTGACCTGACCTAACTTGACTTGACCAGACCTGACTTGACTTGACCTGACTTAACCTAAACTAACTTTATTTACCTGACTTGACCTGACCTAACTTGACTTGAACTGACATGACTTGTCTTGACCTGACGTGACCAGACCTGACTTGACTTGACCTGACTTGACCTAACCTGACTTGACGTGACCTGACTTGACCAGACTTGACCTGACTTGACCTGACTTGAACTGTCCTGACTTGACCTGACTTGACCTGACTTGACCTGACTTGACCTGACCTGACTTGACCTGAATTGACCTGCCATGACTTGACCTGACTTGACCTGACTTGACCTGACTTGACCTGACTTGACCTGACTTGACCTGACCTGACTTAACTTGACTTGACCTGACTTGACCTGACTTGACCTCACTTGACTTGACCTAACTTGACTTGACATGACTTGACCTGACTTGTCTTGACCTGACTTGACTTGATCTGACTTGACCTGACTTGACCTGACCTGACTTGACCTGACTTGACCTGACCTAACTTGACTTGACCAGACCTGACTTGACTTGACCTGACTTAACCTAAACTAACTTTATTTACCTGACTTGACCTGACCTAACTTGACTTGAACTGACATGACTTGTCTTGACCTGACGTGACCAGACCTGACTTGACTTGACCTGACTTGACCTAACCTGACTTGACCTGACCTGACTTGACCTGACCTGACTTGACCAGACTTGACCTGACTTGACCTGACTTGAACTGTCCTGACTTGACCTGACTTGACCTGACTTGACCTGACTTGACCTGTCCTGACTAGACCTGACTTGACCTGATATGACCTGACTTGACCTGACTTGAGCTCACTTGACTTGACCTAACTTGACTTGACATGACTTGACCTGACTTGTCTTGACCTGACTTGACTTGATCTGACTTGACCTGACTTGACCTGACCTGACTTGACCTGACTTGACCTGACCTAACTTGACTTGACCAGACCTGACTTGACTTGACCTGACTTAACCTAAACTAACTTTATTTACCTGACTTGACCTGACCTAACTTGACTTGAACTGACATGACTTGTCTTGACCTGACGTGACCAGACCTGACTTGACTTGACCTGACTTGACCTAACCTGACTTGACCTGACCTGACTTGACCTGACCTGACTTGACCAGACTTGACCTGACTTGACCTGACTTGAACTGTCCTGACTTGACCTGACTTGACCTGACTTGACCTGACTTGACCTGTCCTGACTAGACCTGACTTGACCTGATATGACCTGACTTGACCTGACTTGAGCTCACTTGACTTGACCTAACTTGACTTGAACTGACTTGACCTGACATGACCTGACTTGACCTGACCTGACTTGACCTGAATTGACCTGCCCTGCCCTGACTTGACCTGTCCTGACTAGACCTGACTTGACCTGATATGATCTGACTTGACCTGACTTGAGCTCACTTGACTTGACCTAACTTGACTTGAACTGACTTGACCTGACTTGACCTGACTTGACCTGACTTGACCTGACCTGACTTGACTTTACCTGACATGACCTGACCTGAGCTGACATGACTTGACCTGACTTGTCTTGACCTGACTTGACTTGACCTGACTTGACCTGACCTGACTTGACCTGACTTGACCTGACCTGACTTGACCTGACTTGACCTGACCTGACTTGATCTGACATGACTTGTCTTGACCTGACTTGACCAGACCTGACTTGACCTAACCTGACTTGATTTACCTGACTTGACCTGACCTAACATGACTTGACCTGACTTGACCTGACTTGACCTGACTTGACCTGACCTGACTTGACTTTACCTGACATGACCTGACCTGACCTGACATGACTTGACCTGACTTGTCCTGACCTGACTTGACTTGACCTGACTTGACCTGACATGACTTGTCTTGACCTGACGTGACCAGACCTGAATTGACTTGACCTGACTTGACCTAACCTGACTTGACCTTACCTGACTTGACCAGACTTGACCTGACTTGACCTGACTTGAACTGTCCTGACTTGACCTGACTTGACCTGACTTGAGCTGACCTGACTTGACCTGAATTGACCTGCCCTGACTTGACATGACTTGACCTGACATGACTTGACCTGACCTGACCTGACTTGACTTGACTTGACCTGACTTGACCTGACCTGACTTGACTTGACCTGACTTGACTTGACCTGACATGACCTGACCAGACCTAAACTGACCTGACTTGAACTGACTTGACTTGACCTGACTTGACCTGACTTGACTTGACCTGACTTGACCTAACCTGACTTGTATTGACCTGACTTGAGCAGACCTGACTTGACTTGACCTGACTTGACCTGACATGACTTGTCTTGACCTGACGTGACCAGACCTGACTTGACTTGACCTGACTTGACCTAACCTGACTTGACCTGACCTGACTTGACCAGACTTGACCTGACTTGACCTGACTTGAACTGTCCTGACTTGACCTGACTTGACCTGACTTGACCTGACTTGACCTGACCTGACTTGACCTGAATTGACCTGCCATGACTTGACCTGACTTGACTTGACTTGACCTGACATGACCTGACCAGACCTGACCTGACCTGACTTGAACTGACTTGACCAGACCTGACTTGACTTGACCTGACTTGACCTGACATGACTTGTCTTGACCTGACGTGACCAGACCTGACTTGACTTGACCTGACTTGACCTAACCTGACTTGACCTGGCCTGACTTGACCAGACTTGACCTGACTTGACCTGACTTGAACTGTCCTGACTTGACCTGACTTGACCTGACTTGACCTGACTTGACCTGACCTGACTTGACCTGAATTGACCTGCCATGACTTGACCTGACTTGACCTGACTTGACCTGACTTGAGCTGACCTGACTAAACTTGACTTGACCTGACATGACCTGACTTGACCTCACTTGACTTGACCTAACTTGACTTGACCTGACTTGACCTGACCTGACTTGACCTGACTTGACCTGACCTAACTTGACTTGACCAGACCTGACTTGACTTGACCTGACTTAACCTAAACTAACTTTATTTACCTGAATTGACCTGACCTAACTTGACTTGAACTGAAATGACTTTTATTGACCTGACGTGACCAGACCTGACTTGACTTGATCTGACTTGACCTAACCTGACTTGACCAGACCTGACTTGACTTGACCTGACTTAACCTAAACTAACTTTATTTACCTGACTTGACCTGACCTAACTTGACTTGAACTGACATGACTTGTCTTGACCTGACGTGACCAGACCTGACTTGACTTGACCTGACTTGACCTAACCTGACTTGACCTGACCTGACCTGACTTGACCTGACCTGACTTGACTTGAATTGACCTGACTTGACCTGACCTGACTTGACTTGACTTGACCTGACTTGACCTGTCCTGACTTGACCTGACTTGACCTGACTTGACCTGACTTGACCTGAACTGACTTGACTTTACCTGACATGAACTGACCTTACCTGACATGACTTGACCTGACTTGTCCTGACCTGACTTGGCTTGACCTGACTTGACTTGACCTGACTTGACCTGACCTGACTTAACTTGACTTGACCTGACTTGACCTGACTTGACCTCACTTGACTTGACCTAACTTGACTTGACCTAACTTGACTTGACCAGACCTGACTTGACTTGACCTGACTTAACCTAAACTAACTTTATTTACCTGACTTGACCTGACCTAACTTGACTTGAACTGACATGACTTGTCTTGACCTGACGTGACCAGACCTGACTTGACTTGACCTGACTTGACCTAACCTGACTTGACCTGACCTGACTTGACCAGACTTGACCTGACTTGACCTGACTTGAACTGTCCTGACTTGACCTGACTTGACCTGACTTGACCTGACTTGACCTGACCTGACTTGACCTGAATTGACCTGCCATGACTTGACCTGACTTGACCTGACTTGACCTGACTTGACCTGACTTGACCTGACCTGACTTAACTTGACTTGACCTGACTTGACCTGACTTGACCTCACTTGACTTGACCTAACTTGACTTGACATGACTTGACCTGACTTGTCTTGACCTGACTTGACTTGATCTGACTTGACCTGACTTGACCTGACCTGACTTGACCTGACTTGACCTGACCTAACTTGACTTGACCAGACCTGACTTGACTTGACCTGACTTAACCTAAACTAACTTTATTTACCTGACTTGACCTGACCTAACTTGACTTGAACTGACATGACTTGTCTTGACCTGACGTGACCAGACCTGACTTGACTTGACCTGACTTGACCTAACCTGACTTGACCTGACCTGACTTGACCTGACCTGACTTGACCAGACTTGACCTGACTTGACCTGACTTGAACTGTCCTGACTTGACCTGACGTGACCTGACTTGACCTGACTTGACCTGTCCTGACTAGACCTGACTTGACCTGATATGACCTGACTTGACCTGACTTGAGCTCACTTGACTTGACCTAACTTGACTTGAACTGACTTGACCTGACATGACCTGACTTGACCTGACCTGACTTGACCTGAATTGACCTGCCCTGCCCTGACTTGACCTGTCCTGACTAGACCTGACTTGACCTGATATGACCTGACTTGACCTGACTTGAGCTCACTTGACTTGACCTAACTTGACTTGAACTGACTTGACCTGACTTGACCTGACTTGACCTGACTTGACCTGACCTGACTTGACTTTACCTGACATGACCTGACCTGAGCTGACATGACTTGACCTGACTTGTCTTGACCTGACTTGACTTGACCTGACTTGACTTGACCTGAATTGACCTGACTTGACCTGACCTGACTTGACCTGACTTGACCTGACCTGACTTGATCTGACATGACTTGTCTTGACCTGACTTGACCAGACCTGACTTGACCTAACCTGACTTGATTTACCTGACTTGACCTGACCTAACATGACTTGACCTGACTTGACCTGACCTGACTTGACTTTACCTGACATGATCTGACCTGACCTGACATGACTTGACCTGACTTGTCCTGACCTGACTTGACTTGACCTGACTTGACCTGACATGACTTGTCTTGACCTGACGTGACCAGACCTGAATTGACTTGACCTGACTTGACCTAACCTGACTTGACCTTACCTGACTTGACCAGACTTGACCTGACTTGACCTGACTTGAACTGTCCTGACTTGACCTGACTTGACCTGACTTAAGCTGACCTGACTTGACCTGAATTGACCTGCCCTGACTTGACATGACTTGACCTGACATGACTTGACCTGACCTGACCTGACTTGACTTGACTTGACCTGACTTGACCTGACCTGACTTGACTTGACCTGACTTGACTTGACCTGACATGACCTGACCAGACCTAAACTGACCTGACTTGAACTGACTTGACTTGACCTGACTTGACCTGACTTGACTTGACCTGACTTGACCTAACCTGACTTGTATTGACCTGACTTGAGCAGACCTGACTTGACTTGACCTGACTTGACCTGACATGACTTGTCTTGACCTGACGTGACCAGACCTGACTTGACTTGACCTGACTTGACCTAACCTGACTTGACCTGACCTGACTTGACCAGACTTGACCTGACCTGACCTGACTTGAACTGACTTGACTTGACCTGACTTGACCTGACTTGACTTGACCTGACTTGACCTAACCTGACTTGTATTGACCTGACTTGACCAGACCTGACTTGACTTGACCTGACTTGACCTGACATGACTTGTCTTGACCTGACGTGACCAGACCTGACTTGACTTGACCTGACTTGACCTAACCTGACTTGACCTGACCTGACTTGACCAGACTTGACCTGACTTGACCTGACTTGAACTGTCCTGACTTGACCTGACTTGACCTGACTTGACCTGACTTGACCTGACCTGACTTGACCTGAATTGACCTGCCATGACTTGACCTGACTTGACCTGACTTGACCTGACTTGAGCTGACCTGACTTAACTTGACTTGACCTGACATGACCTGACTTGACCTGAATTGACCTGACCTGACTTGACCTGAATTGACCTGCCCTGCCCTGACTTGACTTGACTTGACTTGACCTGACTTGACTTGACCTGACTTGACCTGACCTGACTTGATCTGACATGACTTGTATTGACCTGACTTGACCAGACCTGACTTGACTTGACCTAACTTGACCTAACTTGACCTGACTTGACCTGACTTGACCTGACTTGACCTGACCTGACTTGACTTTACCTGACATGACCTGACCTGACCTGACATGACTTGACCTGACTTGTCCTGACCTGACTTGACTTGATCTGACTTGACCTCACTTGACCTGACCTAACTTGACTTGAACTGAAATGACTTGTATTGACCTGACGTGACCAGACCTGACTTGACTTGACCTGACTTGACCTAACCTGACTTGACCAGACCTGACTTGACTTGACCTGACTTAACCTAAACTAACTTTATTTACCTGACTTGACCTGACCTAACTTGACTTGAACTGACATGACTTGTCTTGACCTGACGTGACCAGACCTGACTTGACTTGACCTGACTTGACCTAACCTGACTTGACCTGACCTGACCTGACTTGACCTGACCTGACTTGACTTGAATTGACCTGACTTGACCTGACCTGACTTGACTTGACTTGACCTGACTTGACCTGTCCTGACTTGACCTGACTTGACCTGACTTGACCTGACTTGACCTGAACTGACTTGACTTTACCTGACATGAACTGACCTGACCTGACATGACTTGACCTGACTTGTCCTGACCTGACTTGGCTTGACCTGACTTGACTTGACCTGACTTGACCTGACCTGACTTAACTTGACTTGACCTGACTTGACCTGACTTGACCTCACTTGACTTGACCTAACTTGACTTGACATGACTTGACCTGACTTGTCCTGACCTGACTTGACTTGATCTGACTTGACCTGACTTGACCTGACCTGACTTGACCTGACTTGACCTGACCTAACTTGACTTGACCAGACCTGACTTGACTTGACCTGACTTAACCTAAACTAACTTTATTTACCTGACTTGACCTGACCTAACTTGACTTGAACTGACATGACTTGTCTTGACCTGACGTGACCAGACCTGACTTGACTTGACCTGACTTGACCTAACCTGACTTGACCTGACCTGACTTGACCAGACTTGACCTGACTTGACCTGACTTGAACTGTCCTGACTTGACCTGACTTGACCTGACTTGACCTGACTTGACCTGACCTGACTTGACCTGAATTGACCTGCCATGACTTGACCTGACTTGACCTGACTTGACCTGACTTGACCTGACTTGACCTGACTTGACCTGACCTGACTTAACTTGACTTGACCTGACTTGACCTCACTTGAGCTCACTTGACTTGACCTAACTTGACTTGACATGACTTGACCTGACTTGTCTTGACCTGACTTGACTTGATCTGACTTGACCTGACTTGACCTGACCTGACTTGACCTGACTTGACCTGACCTAACTTGACTTGACCAGACCTGACTTGACTTGACCTGACTTAACCTAAACTAACTTTATTTACCTGACTTGACCTGACCTAACTTGACTTGAACTGACATGACTTGTCTTGACCTGACGTGACCAGACCTGACTTGACTTGACCTGACTTGACCTAACCTAACTTGACCTGACCTGACTTGACCTGACCTGACTTGACCAGACTTGACCTGACTTGACCTGACTTGAACTGTCCTGACTTGACCTGACTTGACCTGACTTGACCTGACTTGACCTGTCCTGACTAGACCTGACTTGACCTGATATGACCTGACTTGACCTGACTTGAGCTCACTTGACTTGACCTAACTTGACTTGAACTGACTTGACCTGACATGACCTGACTTGACCTGACCTGACTTGACCTGAATTGACCTGCCCTGCCCTGACTTGACCTGACTTGACTTGACCTGATTTAACCTGACCTGACTTGACCTGACTTGACCTGACCTGACTTGATCTGACATGACTTGTATTGACCTGACTTGACCAGACCTGACTTGACTTGACCTGTCTTGACCTAACCTGACTTGATTTACCTGACTTGACCTGACCTAACTTGACTTGACCAGACCTGACTTGACTTGACCTGACTTGACCTAAACTGACTTTATTTACCTGACTTAACCTGACCTAACTTGACTTGACCTGACATGACTTTTCTTGACCTGACGTGACCAGACCTGACTTGACTTGACCTGACTTGACCTTACCTGACTTGACCTGACCTGACTTGACCAGACTTAACCTGACTTGACCTGACTTGAACTGTCCTGACTTGACCTGACTTGACCTGACCTGACTTGACTTGAATTGACCTGACTTGACATGACCTGACTTGACCATAGGTCGCCTGACTTGACATGACTTGATCTGTCCTGACTTGACCTGACTTGACCTGACTTGACCTGACATGACTTGTCTTGACCTGACGTGACCAGACCTGACTTGACTTGACCTGACTTGACCTAACCTGACTTGACCTTACCTGACTTGACCAGACTTCACCTGACTTGACCTGACTTGAACTGTCCTGTCTTGACCTGACTTGACCTGACTTGACCTGAGCTGACTTGACCTGAATTGACCTGCCCTGACTTGACATGACTTGACCTGACATGACTTGACTTGACCTGACCTGACTTGAGTTGACTTGACCTGACTTGACCTGACCTGACTTGACTTGACCTGACTTGACTTGACCTGACATGACCTGACCAGACCTGACCTGACCTGACTTGACCAGACTTGACCTGACTTGACCTGACTTGAACTGTCCTGACTTGACCTGACTTGACCTGACCTGACTTGACTTGAATTGACCTGACTTGACATGACCTGACTTGACCATAGGTCGCCTGACTTGACCTGACTTGATCTGTCCTGACTTGACCTGACTTGACCTGACTTGACCTGACTTGAACTGTCCTGTCTTGACCTGACTTGACCTGACTTGACCTGAGCTGACTTGACCTGAATTGACCTGCCCTGACTTGACATGACTTGACCTGACATGACTTGACCTGACCTGATCTGACTAGACTTGACTTGACCTGACTTGACCTGACTTGACTTGACCTGACTTGACCTAACCTGACTTGACCTTACCTGACTTGACCAGACTTCACCTGACTTGACCTGACTTGAACTGTCCTGTCTTGACCTGACTTGACCTGACTTGACCTGAGCTGACTTGACCTGAATTGACCTGCCCTGACTTGACATGACTTGACCTGACATGACTTGACTTGACCTGACCTGACTTGACTTGACTTGACCTGACTTGACCTGACCTGACTTGACTTGACCTGACATGACTTGACCTGAATTGACCTGCCCTGACTTGACATGACTTGACCTGACATGACTTGACCTGACCTGACCTGACTTTACTTGACTTGACCTGACTTGACCTGACATGACTTGACCTGACTTGACCTGCCCTGACTTGACATGACTTGACCTGACATGACTTGACCTGACCTGACCTGACTTGACTTGACTTGACCTGACTTGACCTGACCTGACTTGACTTGACCTGACTTGACTTGACCTGACATGACCTGACCTGACTTGACCTAACCTGACTTGATTTGACCGGACTTGACCTGACCTAACTTGACTCGACCTTGCTTGACCTGACTTGACCTCACTTGACTTGACCTGACTTGACTTGATTAGACCTTACCTAACTTGACTTGACCTAACTTGACCTGACCTGACATGACATGACCTGACTTGACTTGACCTTACCTAACTTGACTTGACCTGACTTGACCTAACCTGATTTGACCAGACTTGACCTGACTTGACCTGACTTGACCTGTCCTGACTTGACCTGACCTGACTTGACCTGACTTGACCTGACTTGACCTAAACTGACTTGATTTACCTGACTTGACCTGACCTAACTTGACTTGACCAGACCTGACTTGACTTGACGTGACTTTACCTAAACTGACTTTATTTACCTGACTTGACCTGACCTAACTTGACTTGAACTGACATGACTTGTCTTGAGCTGACGTGACCAGACCTGACTTGAGTTGACCTGACTTGACCTAACCTGACTTGACCTGACCAGACTTGACCAGACTTGACCTGACTTGACCTGACTTGAACTGTCCTGACTTGACCTGACTTGACCTGACCTGACTTGACTTGAATTGACCTGACTTGACATGACCTGACTTGACCATAGGTCGCCTGACTTGACATGACTTGATCTGTCCTGACTTGACCTGACTTGACCTGACTTGACCTGACATGACTTGTCTTGACCTGACGTGACCAGACCTGACTTGACTTGACCTGACTTGACCTAACCTGACTTGACCTTACCTGACTTGACCAGACTTTACCTGACTTGACCTGACTTGAACTGTCCTGTCTTGACCTGACTTGACCTGACTTGACCTGAGCTGACTTGACCTGAATTGACCTGCCCTGACTTGACATGACTTGACCTGACATGACTTGACTTGACCTGACCTGACTTGACTTGACTTGACCTGACTTGACCTGACCTGACTTGACTTGACCTGACTTGACTTGACCTGACATGACCTGACCAGACCTGACCTGACCTGACTTGACCAGACTTGACCTGACTTGACCTGACTTGAACTGTCCTGACTTGACCTGACTTGACCTGACCTGACTTGACTTGAATTGACCTGACTTGACAAGACCTGACTTGACCATAGGTCGCCTGACTTGACCTGACTTGATCTGTCCTGACTTGACCTGACTTGACCTGACTTGACCTGACATGGCCTGACTTGACCTGACTTGACCTCACTTGAGTTGATCTAACTTGACCTGACTTGACCTGACCTGACTTGACCAGACTTGACCTCACTTGACCTCACTTGAGTTGGTCTAACTTGACCTGACTTGACCTGACTTAACCTGTCCTGACTTAACCTGACTTGACCTGACTTGACCTGACTTGACCTGACCTGACTTGACCTGACTTGACTTGACCTGACTTGACCTAACCTGACTTGATTTGACCGGACTTGACCTGACCTAACTTGACTCGACCTTGCTTGACCTGACTTGACCTCACTTGACTTGACCTGACTTGACTTGATTAGACCTTACCTAACTTGACTTGACCTAACTTGACCTGACCTGACATGACATGACCTGACTTGACTTGACCTTACCTAACTTGACTTGACCTGACTTGACCTAACCTGATTTGACCAGACTTGACCTGACTTGACCTGACTTGACCTGTCCTGACTTGACCTGACCTGACTTGACCTGACTTGACCTAAACTGACTTGATTTACCTGACTTGATTTACCTGACTTGACCTGACCTAACTTGACTTGACCAGACCTGACTTGACTTGACGTGACTTTACCTAAACTGACTTTATTTACCTGACTTGACCTGACCTAACTTGACTTGAACTGACATGACTTGTCTTGAGCTGACGTGACCAGACCTGACTTGAGTTGACCTGACTTGACCTAACCTGACTTGACCTGACCAGACTTGACCAGACTTGACCTGACTTGACCTGACTTGAACTGTCCTGACTTGACCTGACTTGACCTGACCTGACTTGACTTGAATTGACCTGACTTGACATGACCTGACTTGACCATAGGTCGCCTGACTTGACATGACTTGATCTGTCCTGACTTGACCTGACTTGACCTGACTTGACCTGACATGACTTGTCTTGACCTGACGTGACCAGACCTGACTTGACTTGACCTGACTTGACCTAACCTGACTTGACCTTACCTGACTTGACCAGACTTCACCTGACTTGACCTGACTTGAACTGTCCTGTCTTGACCTGACTTGACCTGACTTGACCTGAGCTGACTTGACCTGAATTGACCTGCCCTGACTTGACATGACTTGACCTGACATGACTTGACTTGACCTGACCTGACTTGACTTGACTTGACCTGACTTGACCTGACCTGACTTGACTTGACCTGACTTGACTTGACCTGACATGACCTGACCAGACCTGACCTGACCTGACTTGACCAGACTTGACCTGACTTGACCTGACTTGATCTGTCCTGACTTGACCTGACTTAACCTGACTTGACCTGACATGGCCTGACTTGACCTGACTTGACCTCACTTGAGTTGATCTAACTTGACCTGACTTGACCTGACCTGACTTGACCAGACTTGACCTGACTTGACCTCACTTGAGTTGGTCTAACTTGACCTGACTTGACCTGACTTAACCTGTCCTGACTTAACCTGACTTGACCTGACTTGACCTGACTTGACCTGACCTGACTTGACCTGAGTTGACCTGTCCTGACTTGACCTGACCTGACTTGACCTGACTTGACCTAACCTGACTTGATTTACCTGACTTGACCTGACCTAACTTGACTTGAACTGACATGACTTGTCTTGAGCTGACGTGACCAGACCTGACTTGAGTTGACCTGACTTAACCTAACCTGACTTGACCTGACCAGACTTGACCAGACTTGACCTGACTTGACCTGACTTGAACTGTCCTGACTTGACCTGACATGACCTGACCTGACTTGACATGACTTGACCTGACATGACTTGACTTGACCTGACCTGACTTGACTTGACTTGACCTGACTTGACCTGACCTGACTTGACTTGACCTGACTTGACTTGACCTAACATGACCTGACCAGACCTGACCTGACCTGACTTGACCAGACTTGACCTGACTTGACCTGACTTGAACTGTCCTGACTTGACCTGACTTGACCTGACCTGACTTGACTTGAATTGACCTGACTTGACATGACCTGACTTGACCATAGGTCGCCTGACTTGACCTGACTTGATCTGTCCTGACTTGACCTGACTTGACCTGACTTGACCTGACATGGCCTGACTTGACCTGACTTGACCTCACTTTAGTTGATCTAACTTGACCTGACTTGACCTGACCTGACTTGACCAGACTTGACCTGACTTGACCTCACTTGAGTTGGTCTAACTTGACCTGACTTGACCTGACTTAACCTGTCCTGACTTGACCTGACTTGACCTGACTTGACCTGACTTGACCTGACCTGACTTGACCTGAATTGACCTGCCCTGACTTGACCTGACCTGACTTGACCTGACTTGACCTAACCTGACTTGATTTACCTGACTTGACCTCACTTGACTTGATCTAACTTGACCTGACTTGACCTGACCTGACTTGACCAGACTTGTCCTGACCTGACTTGACTTGACCTGACTTGACCTGACTTGACCTGACCTGACTTGACCTGAATTGACCTGCCCTGACTTGACCTGACCTGACTTGATTTACCTGACTTGACCTGACCTAACTTGACTTGACCAGACCTAACTTGACTTGACCTGGCTTGACCTAACCTGACTTGATTTACCTGACTTGACCTGACCTAACTTGACTTGACCTGACATGACTTGTCTTGACCTGACGTGACCAGACCTGACTTGACTTGACTTGACTTGACCTGACTTGACCTGACCTGACTTGACTTGACCTGACTTGACTTGACCTGACATGACCTAACCAGACCTGACCTGACCTGACTTGAACTGACTTGACTTGACCTGACTTGACCTGACTTGACTTGACCTGACTTGACCTAACCTGACTTGTATTGACCTGACTTGACCAGACCTGACTTGACTTGACCTGACTTGACCTGACATGACTTGTCTTGACCTGACGTGACCAGACCTGACTTGACATGACCTGACTTGACCGAACCTGACTTGACCTGACCTGACTTGACCAGACTTGACCTGACTTGACCTGACTTAAACTGTCCTGACTTGACCTGACTTGACCTGACTTGACCTGACTTGACCCGACCTGACTTGACCTGAATTGACCTGCCATGACTTGACCTGACTTGACCTGACTTGACCTGACTTGAGCTGACCTGACTTAACTTGACTTGACCTGACATGACCTGACTTGACCTGACTTGACTTGACCTAACTTGACTTGACCTGACTTGACCTGACTTGACCTGAATTGACCTGACCTGACTTGACCTGAATTGACCTGCCCTGCCCTGACTTGACTTGACTTGACTTTACCTGACTTGACCTGACCTGACTTGACCTGACTTGACCTGACCTGACTTGATCTGACATGACTTGTATTGACCTGACTTGACTAGACCTGACTTGACTTGACCTAACTTGACCTGACTTGACCTGACTTGACCTGACTTGACCTGACTTGACCTGACCTGACTTGACTTTACCTGACATGACCTGACCTGACCTGACATGACTTGACCTGACTTGTCCTGACCTGACTTGACTTGATCTGACTTGACCTGACTTGACCTGACCTGACTTGACCTGACTTGACCTGACCTAACTTGACTTGACCAGACCTGACTTGACTTGACCTGACTTAACCTAAACTAACTTTATTTACCTGACTTGACCTGACCTAACTTGACTTGAACTGACAAGACTTGTCTTGACCTGACGTGACCAGACCTGACTTGACTTGACCTGACTTGACCTAACCTGACTTGACCTGACCTGACTTGACCAGACTTGACCTGACTTGACCTGACTTGAACTGTCCTGACTTGACCTGACTTGACCTGACTTGACCTGACTTGACCTGACCTGACTTGACTTGAATTGACCTGACTTGACCTGACCTGACTTGACTTGACTTGACCTGACTTGACCTGTCCTGACTTGACCTGACTTGACCTGATATGACCTGACTTGACCTGACTTAAGCTCACTTGACTTGACCTAACTTGACTTGAACTGACTTGACCTGACATGACCTGACTTGACCTGACCTGACTTGGCCTGAATTGACCTGCCCTGCCCTGACTTGACTTGACCTGATTTAACCTGACCTGACTTGACCTGACTTGACCTGACCTGACTTGATCTGACATGACTTGTATTGACCTGACTTGACCAGACCTGACTTGACCTGACCTGACTTGGCCTGAATTGACCTGCCCTGCCCTGACTTGACCTGACTTGACTTGACCTGACTTGACTTGACCTGACTTGACCTGACTTGACCTGACCCGACTTGACCTGACTTGACCTGACCTGACTTGATCTGACATGACTTGTCTTGACCTGACTTGACCAGACCTGACTTGACCTAACCTGACTTGATTTACCTGACTTGACCTGACCTAACATGACTTGACCTGACTTGACCTGACTTGACCTGACTTGACCTGACCTGACTTGACTTTACCTGACATGACCTGACCTGACCTGACATGACTTGACCTGACTTGTCCTGACCTGACTTGACTTGACCTGACTTGACCTGACATGACTTGACCTGAATTGACCTGCCATGACTTGACCTGACTTGACCTGACTTGACCTGACTTGACTTGACCTGACTTGACCTAACCTGACTTGTATTGACCTGACTTGACCAGACCCGACTTGACTTGACCTGACTTGACCTGACATGACTTGTCTTGACCTGACGTGACCAGACCTGACTTGACTTGACCTGACTTGACCTAACCTGACTTGAACTGACTTGACTTGACCTGACTTGACCTGACTTGACTTGACCTGACTTGACCTAACCTGACTTGTATTGACCTGACTTGACCAGACCTGACTTGACTTGACCTGACTTGACCTGACATGACTTGTCTTGACCTGACGTGACCAGACCTGACTTGACTTGACCTGACTTGACCTAACCTGACTTGACCTGACCTGACTTGACCAGACTTGACCTGACTTGACCTGACTTGAACTGTCCTGACTTGACCTGACTTGACCTGACTTGACCTGACTTGACCCGACCTGACTTGACCTGAATTGACCTGAATTGACCTGACCTGTTTTGACCTGAATTGACCTGCCCTGCCCTGACTTGACTTGACTTGACTTGACCTGACTTGACCTGACCTGACTTGACCTGACTTGACCTGACCTGACTTGACTTTACCTGACATGACCTGACCTGACCTGACATGACTTGACCTGACTTGTCCTGACCTGACTTGACTTGATCTGACTTGACCTGACTTGACCTGACCTGACTTGACCTGACTTGACCTGACCTAACTTGACTTGACCAGACCTGACTTGACTTGACCTGACTTAACCTAAACTAACTTTATTTACCTGACTTGACCTGACCTAACTTGACTTGAACTGACATGACTTGTCTTGACCTGACTTGACCTGTCCTGACTTGACCTGACTTGACCTGATATGACCTGACTTGACCTGACTTAAGCTCACTTGACTTGACCTAACTTGACTTGAACTGACTTGACCTGACATGACCTGACTTGACCTGACCTGACTTGGCCTGAATTGACCTGCCCTGCCCTGACTTGACCTGACTTGACTTGACCTGATTTAACCTGACCTGACTTGACCTGACTTGACCTGACCTGACTTGATCTGACATGACTTGTATTGACCTGACTTGACCAGACCTGACTTGACTTGACCTGTCTTGACCTAACCTGACTTGATTTACCTGACTTGACCTGACCTAACTTGACTTGACCAGACCTGACTTGACTTGACCTGACTTGACCTAAACTGACTTTATTTACCTGACTTAACCTGACCTAACTTGACTTGACCTGACATGACTTTTCTTGACCTGACGTGACCAGACCTGACTTGACTTGACCTGACTTGACCTTACCTGACTTGACCTGACCAGACTTGACCAGACTTAACCTGACTTGACCTGACTTGAACTGTCCTGACTTGACCTGAATTGACCTGACTTGACTTGACTTGACTTGACTTGACCTGTCCTGACTTGACTTGACTTGACCTGACGTGACCAGACCTGACTTGACTTGACCTGACTTGACCTAACCTGACTTGACCTTACCTGACTTGACCAGACTTCACCTGACTTGACCTGACTTGAACTGTCCTGTCTTGACCTGACTTGACCTGACTTGACCTGAGCTGACTTGACCTGAATTGACCTGCCCTGACTTGACATGACTTGACCTGACATGACTTGACTTGACCTGACCTGACTTGAGTTGACTTGACCTGACTTGACCTGACCTGACTTGACTTGACCTGACTTGACTTGACCTGACATGACCTGACCAGACCTGACCTGACCTGACTTGACCAGACTTGACCTGACTTGACCTGACTTGAACTGTCCTGACTTGACCTGACTTGACCTGACCTGACTTGACTTGAATTGACCTGACTTGACATGACCTGACTTGACCATAGGTCGCCTGACTTGACCTGACTTGATCTGTCCTGACTTGACCTGACTTGACCTGACTTGACCTGACATGGACTGACTTGACCTGACTTGACCTCACTTTAGTTGATCTAACTTGACCTGACTTGACCTGACCTGACTTGACCAGACTTGACCTGACTTGACCTCACTTGAGTTGGTCTAACTTGACCTGACTTGACCTGACTTAACCTGTCCTGACTTGACCTGACTTGACCTGACTTGACCTGACTTGACCTGACCTGACTTGACCTGAATTGACCTGCCCTGACTTGACCTGACCTGACTTGACCTGACTTGACCTAACCTGACTTGATTTACCTGACTTGACCTCACTTGACTTGATCTAACTTGACCTGACTTGACCTGACCTGACTTGACCAGACTTGTCCTGACCTGACTTGACTTGACCTGACTTGACCTGACTTGACCTGACCTGACTTGACCTGAATTGACCTGCCCTGACTTGACCTGACCTGACTTGATTTACCTGACTTGACCTGACCTAACTTGACTTGACCAGACCTAACTTGACTTGACCTGGCTTGACCTAACCTGACTTGATTTACCTGACTTGACCTGACCTAACTTGACTTGACCTGACATGACTTGTCTTGACCTGACGTGACCAGACCTGACTTGACTTGACTTGACTTGACCTGACTTGACCTGACCTGACTTGACTTGACCTGACTTGACTTGACCTGACATGACCTAACCAGACCTGACCTGACCTGACTTGAACTGACTTGACTTGACCTGACTTGACCTGACTTGACTTGACCTGACTTGACCTAACCTGACTTGTATTGACCTGACTTGACCAGACCTGACTTGACTTGACCTGACTTGACCTGACATGACTTGTCTTGACCTGACATGACCAGACCTGACTTGACTTGACCTGACTTGACCGAACCTGACTTGACCTGACCTGACTTGACCAGACTTGACCTGACTTGACCTGACTTGAACTGTCCTGACTTGACCTGACTTGACCCGACCTGACTTGACCTGAATTGACCTGCCATGACTTGACCTGACTTGACCTGACTTGACCTGACTTGAGCTGACCTGACTTAACTTGACTTGACCTGACATGACCTGACTTGACCTCACTTGACTTGACCTAACTTGACTTGACCTGACTTGACCTGACTTGACCTGAATTGACCTGACCTGACTTGACCTGAATTGACCTGCCCTGCCCTGACTTGACTTGACTTGACTTGACCTGACTTGACCTGACCTGACTTGACCTGACTTGACCTGATCTGACTTGATCTGACATGACTTGTATTGACCTGACTTGACTAGACCTGACTTGACTTGACCTAACTTGACCTGACTTGACCTGACTTGACCTGACTTGACCTGACTTGACCTGACCTGACTTGACTTTACCTGACATGACCTGACCTGACCTGACATGACTTGACCTGACTTGTCCTGACCTGACTTGACTTGATCTGACTTGACCTGACTTGACCTGACCTGACTTGACCTGACTTGACCTGACCTAACTTGACTTGACCAGACCTGACTTGACTTGACCTGACTTAACCTAAACTAACTTTATTTACCTGACTTGACCTGACCTAACTTGACTTGAACTGACAAGACTTGTCTTGACCTGACGTGACCAGACCTGACTTGACTTGACCTGACTTGACCTAACCTGACTTGACCTGACCGGACTTGACCAGACTTGACCTGACTTGACCTGACTTGAACTGTCCTGACTTGACCTGACTTGACCTGACTTGACCTGACTTGACCTGACCTGACTTGACTTGAATTGACCTGACTTGACCTGACCTGACTTGACTTGACTTGACCTGACTTGACCTGTCCTGACTTGACCTGACTTGACCTGATATGACCTGACTTGACCTGACTTAAGCTCACTTGACTTGACCTAACTTGACTTGAACTGACTTGACCTGACATGACCTGACTTGACCTGACCTGACTTGGCCTGAATTGACCTGCCCTGCCCTGACTTGACCTGACTTGACTTGACCTGATTTAACCTGACCTGACTTGACCTGACTTGACCTGACCTGACTTGATCTGACATGACTTGTAATGACCTGAGTTGACCAGACCTGACTTGACCTGACCTGACTTGGCCTGAATTGACCTGCCCTGCCCTGACTTGACCTGACTTGACTTGACCTGACTTGACTTGACCTGACTTGACCTGACTTGACCTGACCTGACTTGACCTGACTTGACCTGACCTGACTTGATCTGACATGACTTGTCTTGACCTGACGTGACCAGACCTGACTTGACTTGACCTGACTTGACCTAACCTGACTTGAACTGACTTGACTTGACCTGACTTGACCTGACTTGACTTGACCTGACTTGACCTAACCTGACTTGTATTGACCTGACTTGACCAGACCTGACTTGACTTGACCTGACTTGACCTGACATGACTTGTCTTGACCTGACGTGACCAGACCTGACTTGACTTGACCTGACTTGACCTAACCTGACTTGACCTGACCTGACTTGACCAGACTTGACCTGACTTGACCTGACTTGAACTGTCCTGACTTGACCTGACTTGACCTGACTTGACCTGACTTGACCCGACCTGACTTGACCTGAATTGACCTGAATTGACCTGACCTGTTTTGACCTGAATTGACCTGCCCTGCCCTGACTTGACTTGACTTGACTTGACCTGACTTGACCTGACCTGACTTGACCTGACTTGACCTGACCTGACTTGACTTTACCTGACATGACCTGACCTGACCTGACATGACTTGACCTGACTTGTCCTGACCTGACTTGACTTGATCTGACTTGACCTGACTTGACCTGACCTGACTTGACCTGACTTGACCTGACCTAACTTGACTTGACCAGACCTGACTTGACTTGACCTGACTTAACCTAAACTAACTTTATTTACCTGACTTGACCTGACCTAACTTGACTTGAACTGACATGACTTGTCTTGACCTGACGTGACCAGACCTGACTTGACTTGACCTGACTTGACCTAACCTGACTTGACCTGACCTGACTTGACCAGACTTGACCTGACTTGACCTGACTTGAACTGTCCTGACTTGACCTGACTTGACCTGACTTGACCTGACTTGACCTGACCTGACTTGACTTGAATTGACCTGACTTGACCTGACCTGACTTGACTTGACTTGACCTGACTTGACCTGTCCTGACTTGACCTGACTTGACCAGATATGACCTGACTTGACCTGACTTAAGCTCACTTGACTTGACCTAACTTGACTTGAACTGACTTGACCTGACATGACCTGACTTGACCTGACCTGACTTGGCCTGAATTGACCTGCCCTGCCCTGACTTGACCTGACTTGACTTGACCTGATTTAACCTGACCTGACTTGACCTGACTTGACCTGACCTGACTTGATCTGACATGACTTGTATTGACCTGACTTGACCAGACCTGACTTGACTTGACCTGTCTTGACCTAACCTGACTTGATTTACCTGACTTGACCTGACCTAACTTGACTTGACCAGACCTGACTTGACTTGACCTGACTTGACCTAAACTGACTTTATTTACCTGACTTAACCTGACCTAACTTGAGTTGACCTGACATGACTTTTCTTGACCTGACGTGACCAGACCTGAATTGACTTGACCTGACTTGACCTTACCTGACTTGACCTGACCAGACTTGACCAGACTTAACCTGACTTGACCTGACTTGAACTGTCCTGACTTGACCTGAATTGACCTGACTTGACTTGACTTGACTTGACTTGACCTGTCCTGACTTGACTTGACTTGACCTGACATGACCTGACTTAACCTGACTTGACCTTACTTGACTTGACCTTACTTAACTTGACCTGACTTGACCTGACTTGACCTGAACTGACTTGACTTTACCTGACATGAACTGACCTGACCTGACATGACTTGACCTGACTTGTCCTGACCTGACTTGGCTTGACCTGACTTGACTTGACCTGACTTGAACTGACTTGACCTGACCTGACTTGACCTGACTTGACCTGACCTGACTTGATCTGACATGACTTGTCTTGACCTGACTTGACCAGACCTGACTTGACCTAACCTGACTTAATTTACCTGACTTGACCTGACCTAACATGACTTGACCTGACTTGACCTGACTTGACCTGACTTGACCTGACCTGACTTGACTTTACCTGACATGACCTGACCTGACCTGACATGACTTGACCTGACTTGTCCTAGACCTGACTTGACTTGACCTGACTTGACCTGACATGACTTGTCTTGACCTGACGTGACCAGACCTGACTTGACTTGACCTGACTTGACCTAACCTGACTTGACCTTACCTGACTTGACCAGACTTCACCTGACTTGACCTGACTTGAACTGTCCTGTCTTGACCTGACTTGACCTGACTTGACCTGAGCTGACTTGACCTGAATTGACCTGCCCTGACTTGACATGACTTGACCTGACATGACTTGACCTGACCTGACCTGACTTGACTTGACTTGACCTGACTTGACCTGACCTGACTTGACTTGACCTGACTTGACTTGACCTGACATGACCTGACCAGACCTGACCTGACCTGACTTGACCTGACTTGACTTGACCTGACTTGACTTGACCTGACTTGACCTAACCTGACTTGATTTGACCGGACTTGACCTGACCTAACTTGACTCGACCTTACTTGACCTGACTTGACCTGACTTGACCTGACCTGACTTCACTTTACCTGACATGACCTGACCTGACCTGACCTGACTTGACCTGACTTAACTTGACCTTACTTGCTTGACCTGACTTGACCTCACTTGACTTGACCTGACTTGACTTGATTAGACCTTACCTTACTTGACTTGACCTAACTTAACCTGACCTGACATGACATGACCTGACTTGACTTGACCTTACCTAACTTGACTTGACCTGACTTGACCTAACCTGATTTGACCAGACTTGACCTGACTTGACCTGAGTTGACCTGTCCTGACTTGACCTGACCTGACTTGACCTGACTTGACCTGACTTGACCTAAACTGACTTGATTTACCTGACTTGACCTGACCTAACTTGACTTGACCAGACCTGACTTGACTTGACGTGACTTTACCTAAACTGACTTTATTTACCTGACTTGACCTGACCTAACTTGACTTGAACTGACATGACTTGTCTTGAGCTGACGTGACCAGACCTGACTTGAATTGACCTGATTTGACCTAACCTGACTTGACCTGACCAGACTTGACCAGACTTGACCTGACTTGACCTGACTTGAACTGTCCTGACTTGACCTGACTTGACCTGACCTGACTTGACTTGAATTGACCTGACTTGACATGACCTGACTTGACCATAGGTCGCCTGACTTGATATGACTTGATCTGTCCTGACTTGACCTGACTTGACCTGACTTGACCTGACATGACTTGTCTTGACCTGACGTGACCAGACCTGACTTGACTTGACCTGACTTGACCTAACTTGACTTGACCTTACCTGACTTGACCAGACTTCACCTGACTTGACCTGACTTGAACTGTCCTGTCTTGACCTGACTTGACCTGACTTGACCTGAGCTGACTTGACCTGAATTGACCTGCCCTGACTTGACATGACTTGACCTGACATGACTTGACTTGACCTGACCTGACCTGACTTGACTTGACTTGACCTGACTTGACCTGACCTGACTTGACTTGACCTGACTTGACTTGACCTGACATGACCTGACCAGACCTGACCTGACCTGACTTGACCAGACTTGACCTGACTTGACCTGACTTGAACTGTCCTGACTTGACCTGACTTGACCTGACCTGACTTGACTTGAATTGACCTGACTTGACATGACCTGACTTGACCATAGGTCGCCTGACTTGACCTGACTTGATCTGTCCTGACTTGACCTGACTTGACCTGACTTGACCTGACCTGACTTGACCAGACTTGACCTGACTTGACCTCACTTGAGTTGGTCTAACTTGACCTGACTTGACCTGACTTAACCTGTCCTGACTTGACCTGACTTGACCTGACTTGACCTGACATGACCTGACCTGACTTGACCTGAATTGACCTGCCCTGACTTGACCTGACCTGACTTGACCTGACTTGACCTAACCTGACTTGATTTACCTGACTTGACCTCACTTGACTTGATCTAACTTGACCTGACTTGACCTGACCTGACTTGACCAGACTTGTCCTGACCTGACTTGACTTGACCTGACTTGACCTGACTTGACCTGACCTGACTTGACCTGAATTAACCTGCCCTGACTTGACCTGACCTGACTTGATTTACCTGACTTGACCTGACCTAACTTGACTTGACCAGACCTAACTTGACTTGACCTGGCTTGACCTAACCTGACTTGATTTACCTGACTTGACCTGACCTAACTTGACTTGACCTGACATGACTTGTCTTGACCTGACGTGACCAGACCTGACTTGACTTGACCTGACTTGACCTAACCTGACTTGACCTGACCTGACTTGACCAGACTTGACCTGACATGACCTTACTCGAACTGTCCTGACTTGACCTGACTTGACCTGACTTGACCTGACCTGAATTGACCTGACTTGACCTGACCTGACTTGACTTGACTTGACCTGACTTGACCTGATATGACCTGACTTGACCTGACTTGACCTCACTTGACTTGACCTAACTTGACTTGACCTGACTTTACTTGGCTTGACCTGACTTGACCTGACTTGACCTGACCTGACTTGACTTTACCTGACATGACCTGACCTGACCTGACATAACTTGACCTAACTTCTCCTGACCTGACTTGACTTGACCTGACTTGACCTGACATGACTTGTCTTGACCTGACGTGACCAGACCTGACTTGACTTGACCTGACTTGACCTAACCTGACTTGACCTGTCCTGACTTGACTTGACTTGACTTGACCTGACATGACCTGACTTGACCTGACTTGACCTCACTTGACTTGACCTAACTTGACTTGACCTCACTTGACCTGACTTGACCTGACCTGACTTGACTTTACCTGACATGACCTGACCTGAGCTGACATGACATGACCTGACTTGACTTGACCTGACTTGACCTGACTTGACCTGACCTGACTTGACCTGACTTGACCTGACCTGACTTGATCTGACATGACTTGTCTTGACCTGACTTGACCAGACCTGACTTGACCTAACCTGACTTGATTTACCTGACTTGACCTGACCTAACATGACTTGACCTGACTTGACCTGACTTGACCTGACTTGACCTGACCTGACTTGACTTTACCTGACATGACCTGACCTGACCTGACATGACTTGACCTGACTTGTCCTGACCTGACTTGACTTGACCTGACTTGACCTGACATGACTTGTCTTGACCTGACGTGACCAGACCTGACTTGACTTGACCTGACTTGACCTAACCTGACTTGACCTTACCTGACTTGACCAGACTTGACCTGACTTGACCTGACTTGAACTGTCCTGACTTGACCTGACTTGACCTGACCTGACTTGACTTGAATTGACCTGACTTGACATGACCTGACTTGACCATAGGTCGCCTGACTTGACCTGACTTGATCTGTCCTGACTTGACCTGACTTGACCTGACTTGACCTGACATGGCCTGACTTGACCTGACTTGACCTCACTTGAGTTGATCTAACTTGACCTGACTTGACCTGACCTGACTTGACCAGACTTGACCTGACTTGACCTCACTTGAGTTGGTCTAACTTGACCTGACTTGACCTGACTTAACCTGTCCTGACTTGACCTGACTTGACCTGACTTGACCTGACTTGACCTGACCTGACTTGACCTGAATTGACCTGCCCTGACTTGACCTGACCTGACTTGACCTGACTTGACCTAACCTGACTTGATTTACCTGACTTGACCTCACTTGACTTGATCTAACTTGACCTGACTTGACCTGACCTGACTTGACCAGACTTGTCCTGACCTGACTTGACTTGACCTGACTTGACCTGACTTGACCTGACCTGACTTGACCTGAATTGACCTGCCCTGACTTGACCTGACCTGACTTGATTTACCTGACTTGACCTGACCTAACTTGACTTGACCAGACCTAACTTGACTTGACCTGGCTTGACCTAACCTGACTTGATTTACCTGACTTGACCTGACCTAACTTGACTTGACCTGACATGACTTGTCTTGACCTGACGTGACCAGACCTGACTTGACTTGACCTGACTTGACCTAACCTGACTTGACCTGACCTGACTTGACCAGACTTGACCTGACATGACCTGACTCGAACTGTCCTGACTTGACCTGACTTGACCTGACTTGACCTGACCTGAATTGACCTGACTTGACCTGACCTGACTTGACTTGACTTGACCTGACTTGACCTGATATGACCTGACTTGACCTGACTTGACCTCACTTGACTTGACCTAACTTGACTTGACCTGACTTTACTTGGCTTGACCTGACTTGACCTGACTTGACGTGACCTGACTTGACTTTACCTGACATGACCTGACCTGACCTGACATAACTTGACCTAACTTCTCCTGACCTGACTTGACTTGACCTGACTTGACCTGACATGACTTGTCTTGACCTGACGTGACCAGACCTGACTTGACTTGACCTGACTTGACCTAACCTGACTTGACCTGTCCTGACTTGACTTGACTTGACTTGACCTGACATGACCTGACTTGACCTGACTTGACCTCACTTGACTTGACCTAACTTGACTTGACCTGACTTGACCTGACTTGACCTGACCTGACTTGACTTTACCTGACATGACCTGACCTGAGCTGACATGACTTGACCTGACTTGACTTGACCTGACTTGACCTGACTTGACCTGACCTGACTTGACCTGACTTGACCTGACCTGACTTGATCTGACATGACTTGTCTTGACCTGACTTGACCAGACCTGACTTGACCTAACCTGACTTGATTTACCTGACTTGACCTGACCTAACATGACTTGACCTGACTTGACCTGACTTGACCTGACTTGACCTGACCTGACTTGACTTTACCTGACATGACCTGACCTGAGCTGACATGACTTGACCTGACTTGACTTGACCTGACTTGACCTGACTTGACCTGACCTGACTTGACCTGACTTGACCTGACCTGACTTGATCTGACATGACTTGCCTTGACCTGACTTGACCAGACCTGACTTGACCTAACCTGACTTGACCTTACCTGACTTGACCAGACTTGACCTGACTTGACCTGACTTGAACTGTCCTGACTTGACCTGACTTGACCTGACTTGACCTGACCTGACTTGACTTGACCTGACTTGACTTGACCTGACATGACCTAACCAGACCTGACCTGACCTGACTTGAACTGACTTGACTTGACCTGACTTGACCTGACTTGACTTGACCTGACTTGACCTAACCTGACTTGTATTGACCTGACTTGACCAGACCTGACTTGACTTGACCTGACTTGACCTGACATGACTTGTCTTGACCTGACGTGACCAGACCTGACTTGACTTGACCTGACTTGACCGAACCTGACTTGACCTGACCTGACTTGACCAGACTTGACCTGACTTGACCTGACTTGAACTGTCCTGACTTGACCTGACTTGACCTGACTTGACCTGACTTGACCCGACCTGACTTGACCTGAATTGACCTGCCATGACTTGACCTGACTTGACCTGACTTGACCTGACTTGAGCTGAATTGACCTGACCTGACTTGACCTGAATTGACCTGCCCTGCCCTGACTTGACTTGACTTGACTTGACCTGACTTGACCTGACCTGACTTGACCTGACTTGACCTGACCTGACTTGATCTGACATGACTTGTATTGACCTGACTTGACCAGACCTGACTTGACTTGACCTAACTTGACCTGACTTGACCTGACTTGACCTGACTTGACCTGACTTGACCTGACCTGACTTGACTTTACCTGACATGACCTGACCTGACCTGACATGACTTGACCTGACTTGTCCTGACCTGACTTGACTTGATCTGACTTGACCTGACTTGACCTGACCTGACTTGACCTGACTTGACCTGACCTAACTTGACTTGACCAGACCTGACTTGACTTGACCTGACTTAACCTAAACTAACTTTATTTACCTGACTTGACCTGACCTAACTTGACTTGAACTGACATGACTTTTCTTGACCTGACGTGACCAGACCTGACTTGACTTGACCTGACTTGACCTAACCTGACTTGACCTGACCTGACTTGACCAGACTTAACCTGACTTGACCTGACTTGAACTGTCCTGACTTGAACTGACTTGACCTGACCTGACTTGACTTGAATTGACCTGACTTGACCTGACCTGACTTGACTTGACTTGACCTGACTTGACCTGTCCTGACTTGACCTGACTTGACCTGATATGACCTGACTTGACCTGACTTAAGCTCACTTGACTTGACCTAACTTGACTTGAACTGACTTGACCTGACATGACCTGACTTGACCTGACCTGACTTGGCCTGAATTGACCTGCCCTGCCCTGACTTGACCTGACTTGACTTGACCTGATTTAACCTGACCTGACTTGACCTGACTTGACCTGACCTGACTTGATCTGACATGACTTGTATTGACCTGACTTGACCAGACCTGACTTGACCTGACCTGACTTGGCCTGAATTGACCTGCCCTGCCCTGACTTGACCTGACTTGACTTGACCTGACTTGACTTGACCTGACTTGACCTAAACTGACTTTATTTACCTGACTTAACCTGACCTAACTTGACTTGACCTGACATGACTTTTCTTGACCTGACGTGACCAGACCTGACTTGACTTGACCTGACTTGACCTTACCTGACTTGACCTGACCAGACTTGACCAGACTTAACCTGACTTGACCTGACTTGAACTGTCCTGACTTGACCTGAATTGACCTGACTTGACTTGACTTGACTTGACTTGACCTGTCCTGACTTGACTTGACTTGACCTGACATGACCTGACTTAACCTGACTTGACCTTACTTGACTTGACCTAACTTAACTTGACCTGACTTGACCTGACTTGACCTGAACTGACTTGACTTTACCTGACATGAACTGACCTGACCTGACATGACTTGACCTGACTTGTCCTGACCTGACTTGGCTTGACCTGACTTGACTTGACCTGACTTGACCTGACTTGACCTGACCTGACTTGACCTGACTTGACCTGACCTGACTTGATCTGACATGACTTGTCTTGACCTGACTTGACCAGACCTGACTTGACCTAACATGACTTGATTTACCTGACTTGACCTGACCTAACATGACTTGACCTGACTTGACCTGACTTGACCTGACTTGACCTGACCTGACTTGACTTTACCTGACATGACCTGACCTGACCTGACATGACTTGACCTGACTTGTCCTGACCTGACTTGACTTGACCTGACTTGACCTGACATGACTTGACCTGAATTGACCTGCCATGACTTGACCTGACTTGACCTGACTTGACCTGACTTGACTTGACCTGACTTGACCTAACCTGACTTGTATTGACCTGACTTGACCAGACCCGACTTGACTTGACCTGACTTGACCTGACATGACTTGTCTTGACCTGACGTGACCAGACCTGACTTGACTTGACCTGACTTGACCTAACCTGACTTGAACTGACTTGACTTGACCTGACTTGACCTGACTTGACTTGACCTGACTTGACCTAACCTGACTTGTATTGACCTGACTTGACCAGACCTGACTTGACTTGACCTGACTTGACCTGACATGACTTGTCTTGACCTGACGTGACCAGACCTGACTTGACTTGACCTGACTTGACCTAACCTGACTTGACCTGACCTGACTTGACCAGACTTGACCTGACTTGACCTGACTTGAACTGTCCTGACTTGACCTGACTTGACCTGACTTGACCTGACTTGACCCGACCTGACTTGACCTGAATTGACCTGCCATGACTTGACCTGACTTACCTGACTTGACCTGACTTGAGCTGACCTGACTTAACTTGACTTGACCTGACATGACCTGACTTGACCTCACTTGACTTGACCTAACTTGACTTGACCTGACTTGACCTGACTTGACCTGAATTGACCTGACCTGACTAGACCTGAATTGACCTGCCCTGCCCTGACTTGACTTGACTTGACTTGACCTGACTTGACCTGACCTGATTTGACCTGACTTGACCTGACCTGACTTGATCTGACATGACTTGTATTGACCTGACTTGACCAGACCTGACTTGACTTGACCTAACTTGACCTGACTTAACCTGACTTGACCTGACTTGACCTGACTTGACCTGACCTGACTTGACTTTACCTGACATGACCTGACCTGACCTGACATGACTTGACCTGACTTGTCCTGACCTGACTTGACTTGATCTGACTTGACCTGACTTGACCTGACCTGACTTGACCTGACTTGACCTGACCTAACTTGACTTGACCAGACCTGACTTGACTTGACCTGACTTAACCTAAACGAACTTTATTTACCTGACTTGACCTGACCTAACTTGACTTGAACTGACATGACTTGTCTTGACCTGACGTGACCATACCTGACTTGACTTGACCTGACTTGACCTAACCTGACTTGACCTGACCTGACTTGACCAGACTTGACCTGACTTGACCTGACTTGAACTGTCCTGACTTGACCTTTCTTGACCTGACTTGACCTGTCCTGACTTGACCTGACTTGACCTGATATGACCAGACTTGACCTGACTTAAGCTCACTTGACTTGACCTAACTTGACTTGAACTGACTTGACCTGACATGACCTGACTTGACCTGACCTGACTTGGCCTGAATTGACCTGCCCTGCCCTGACTTGACCTGACTTGACTTGACCTGATTTAACCTGACCTGACTTGACCTGACTTGACCTGACCTGACTTGATCTGACATGACTTGTATTGACCTGACTTGACCAGACCTGACTTGACTTGACCTGTCTTGACCTAACCTGACTTGATTTACCTGACTTGACCTGACCTAACTTGACTTGACCAGACCTGACTTGACTTGACCTGACTTGACCTAAACTGACTTTATTTACCTGACTTAACCTGACCTAACTTGACTTGACCTGACATGACTTTTCTTGACCTGACGTGACCAGACCTGACTTGACTTGACCTGACTTGACCTTACCTGACTTGACCTGACCAGACTTGACCAGACTTAACCTGACTTGACCTGACTTGAACTGTCCTGACTTGACCTGAATTGACCTGACTTGACTTGACTTGACTTGACTTGACCTGTCCTGACTTGACTTGACTTGACCTGACATGACCTGACTTAACCTGACTTGACCTTACTTGACTTGACCTTACTTAACTTGACCTGACTTGACCTGACTTGACCTGAACTGACTTGACTTTACCTGACATGAACTGACCTGACCTGACATGACTTGACCTGACTTGTCCTGACCTGACTTGGCTTGACCTGACTTGACTTGACCTGACTTGACCTGACTTGACCTGACCTGACTTGACCTGACTTGACCTGACCTGACTTGATCTGACATGACTTGTCTTGACCTGACTTGACCAGACCTGACTTGACCTAACCTGACTTGATTTACCTGACTTGACCTGACCTAACATGACTTGACCTGACTTGATTTGACTTGACCTGACTTGACCTGACCTGACTTGACTTTACCTGACATGACCTGACCTGACCTGACATGACTTGACCTGACATGTCCTGACCTGACTTGACTTGATCTGACTTGACCTGACATGACTTGACCTGAATTGACCTGCCATGACTTGACCTGACTTGACCTGACTTGACCTGACTTGACTTGACCTGACTTGACCTAACCTGACTTGTAGTGACCTGACTTGACCAGACCTGACTTGACTTGACCTGACTTGACCTGACATGACTTGTCTTGACCTGACGTGACCAGACCTGACTTGACTTGACCTGTCTTGACCTAACCTGACTTGATTTACCTGACTTGACCTAACCTAACTTGACTTGACCAGACCTGACTTGACTTGACCTGACTTGACCTAAACTGTCTTTATTTACCTGACTTAACGTGACCTAACTTGACTTGACCTGACATGACTTTTCTTGACCTGACGTGACCAGACCTGACTTGACTTGACCTGACTTGACCTTACCTGACTTGACCTGACCAGACTTGACCAGACTTAACCTGACTTGACCTGACTTGAACTGTCCTGACTTGACCTGAATTGACCTGACTTGACTTGACTTGACTTGACTTGACCTGTCCTGACTTGACTTGACTTGACCTGACATGACCTGACTTAACCTGACTTGACCTTACTTGAACTGTCCTGACTTGACCTGAATTGACCTGACTTGACTTGACTTGACTTGACTTGACCTGTCCTGACTTGACTTGACTTGACCTGACATGACCTAACTTAACCTGACTTGACCTTACTTGACTTGACCTTACTTAACTTGACCTGACTTGACCTGACTTGACCTGAACTGACTTGACTTTACCTGACATGAACTGACCTGACCTGACATGACTTGACCTGACTTGTCCTGACCTGACTTGGCTTGACCTGACTTGACTTGACCTGACTTGACCTGACTTGACCTGACCTGACTTGACCTGACTTGACCTGACCTGACTTGATCTGACATGACTTGTCTTGACCTGACTTGACCAGACCTGACTTGACCTAACCTGACTTGATTTACCTGACTTGACCTGACCTAACATGACTTGACCTGACTTGATTTGACTTGACCTGACTTGACCTGACCTGACTTGACTTTACCTGACATGACCTGACCTGACCTGACATGACTTGACCTGACTTGTCCTGACCTGACTTGACTTGATCTGACTTGACCTGACATGACTTGACCTGAATTGACCTGCCATGACTTGACCTGACTTGACCTGACTTGACCTGACTTGACTTGACCTGACTTGACCTAACCTGACTTGTATTGACCTGACTTGACCAGACCTGACTTGACTTGACCTGACTTGACCTGACATGACTTGTCTTGACCTGACGTGACCAGACCTGACTTGACTTGACCTGACTTGACCTAACCTGACTTGACCTGACCTGACTTGACCAGACTTGACCTGACTTGACCTGACTTGAACTGTCCTGACTTGACCTGACTTGACCTGACTTGACCTGACTTGACCCGACCTGACTTGACCTGAATTGACCTGCCATGACTTGACCTGACTTGACCTGACTTGACCTGACTTGAGCAGACCTGACTTAACTTGACTTGACCTGACATGACCTGACTTGACCTCACTTGACTTGACCTAACTTGACTTGACCTGACTTGACCTGACTTGACCTGAATTGACCTGACCTGACTTGACCTGAATTGACCTGCCCTGCCCTGACTTGACTTGACTTGACTTGACCTGACTTGACCTGACCTGACTTGACCTGACTTGACCTGACCTGACTTGATCTGACATGACTTGTATTGACCTGACTTGACCAGACCTGACTTGACTTGACCTAACTTGACCTGACTTGACCTGACTTGACCTGACTTGACCTGACTTGACCTGACCTGACTTGACTTTACCTGACATGACCTGACCTGACCTGACATGACTTGACCTGACTTGTCCTGACCTGACTTGACTTGATCTGACTTGACCTGACTTGACCTGACCTGACTTGACCTGACTTGACCTGACCTAACTTGACTTGACCAGACCTGACTTGACTTGACCTGACTTAACCTAAACTAACTTTATTTACCTGACTTGACCTGACCTAACTTGACTTGAACTGACATGACTTGTCTTGACCTGACGTGACCAGACCTGACTTGACTTGACCTGACTTGACCTAACCTGACTTGACCTGTCCTGACTTGACCAGACTTGACCTGACTTGACCTGACTTGAACTGTCCTGACTTGACCTGACTTGACCTGACTTGACCTGACTTGACCTGACCTGACTTGACTTGAATTGACCTGACTTGACCTGACCTGACTTGACTTGACTTGACCTGACTTGACCTGTCCTGACTTGACCTGACTTGACCTGACTTGAACTGTCCTGACTTGACCTGACTTGACCTGACTTGGCCTGAATTGACCTGCCCTGCCCTGACTTGACCTGACTTGACTTGACCTGATTTAACCTGACCTGACTTGACCTGACTTGACCTGACCTGACTTGATCTGACATGACTTGTATTGACCTGACTTGACCAGACCTGACTTGACTTGACCTGTCTTGACCTAACCTGACTTGATTTACCTGACTTGACCTGACCTAACTTGACTTGACCAGACCTGACTTGACTTGACCTGACTTGACCTAAACTGACTTTATTTACCTGACTTAACCTGACCTAACTTGACTTGACCTGACATGACTTTTCTTGACCTGACGTGACCAGACCTGACTTGACTTGACCTGACTTGACCTTACCTGACTTGACCTAACCAGACTTGACCAGACTTAACCTGACTTGACCTGACTTGAACTGTCCTGACTTGACCTGAATTGACCTGACTTGACTTGACTTGACTTGACCTGTCCTGACTTGACTTGACTTGACCTGACATGACCTGACTTAACCTGACTTGACCTTACTTGACTTGACCTTACTTAACTTGACCTTACTTAACTTGACCTTACTTGACCTGACTTGACCTGAACTGACTTGACTTTACCTGACATGAACTGACCTGACCTGACATGACTTGACCTGACTTGTCCTGACCTGACTTGGCTTGACCTGACTTGACTTGACCTGACTTGACCTGACTTGACCTGACCTGACTTGACCTGACTTGACCTGACCTGACTTGATCTGACATGACTTGTCTTGACCTGACTTGACCAGACCTGACTTGACCTAACCTGACTTGATTTACCTGACTTGACCTGACCTAAAATGACTTGACCTGACTTGATTTGACTTGACCTGACTTGACCTGACCTGACTTGACTTTACCTGACATGACCTGACCTGACCTGACATGACTTGACCTGACTTGTCTGACCTGACTTGACTTGATCTGACTTGACCTGACATGACTTGACCTGAATTGACCTGCCATGACTTGACCTGACTTGACCTGACTTGACCTGACTTGACTTGACCTGACTTGACCTAACCTGACTTGTATTGACCTGACTTGACCAGACCTGACTTGACTTGACCTGACTTGACCTGACATGACTTGTCTTGACCTGACGTGACCAGACCTGACTTGACTTGACCTGACTTGACCTAACCTGACTTGACCTGACCTGACTTGACCAGACTTGACCTGACTTGACCTGACTTGAACTGTCCTGACTTGACCTGACTTGACCTGACTTGACATGACTTGACCCGACCTGACTTGACCTGAATTGACCTGCCATGACTTGACCTGACTTGACCTGACTTGACCTGACTTGAGCAGACCTGACTTAACTTGACTTGACCTGACATGACCTGACTTGACCTCACTTGACTTGACCTAACTTGACTTGACCTGACTTGACCTGACTTGACCTGAATTGACCTGACCTGACTTGACCTGAATTGACCTGCCCTGCCCTGACTTGACTTGACTTGACTTGACCTGACTTGACCTGACCTGACTTGACCTGACTTGACCTGACCTGACTTGATCTGACATGACTTGTATTGACCTGACTTGACCAGACCTGACTTGACTTGACCTAACTTGACCTGACTTGAGCTGACTTGACCTGACTTGACCTGACTTGACCTGACCTGACTTGACTTTACCTGACATGACCTGACCTGACCTGACATGACTTGACCTGACTTGTCCTGACCTGACTTGACTTGATCTGACTTGACCTGACTTGACCTGACCTGACTTGACCTGACTTGACCTGACCTAACTTGACTTGACCAGACCTGACTTGACTTGACCTGACTTAACCTAAACTAACTTTATTTACCTGACTTGACCTGACCTAACTTGACTTGAACTGACATGACTTGTCTTGACCTGACGTGACCAGACCTGACTTGACTTGACCTGACTTGACCTAACCTGACTTGACCTGATCTGACTTGACCAGACTTGACCTGACTTGACCTGACTTGAACTGTCCTGACTTGACCTGACTTGACCTGACTTGACCTGACTTGACCTGACTTGAACTGTCCTGACTTGACCTGACTTGACCTGACTTGGCCTGAATTGACCTGCCCTGCCCTGACTTGACCTGACTTGACTTGACCTGATTTAACCTGACCTGACTTGACCTGACTTGACCTGACCTGACTTGATCTGACATGACTTGTATTGACCTGACTTGACCAGACCTGACTTGACTTGACCTGTCTTGACCTAACCTGACTTGATTTACCTGACTTGACCTGACCTAACTTGACTTGACCAGACCTGACTTGACTTGACCTGACTTGACCTAAACTGTCTTTATTTACCTGTCTTAACGTGACCTAACTTGACTTGACCTGACATGACTTTTCTTGACCTGACGTGACCAGACCTGACTTGACTTGACCTGACTTGACCTTACCTGACTTGACCTGACCAGACTTGACCAGACTTAACCTGACTTGACCTGACTTGAACTGTCCTGACTTGACCTGAATTGACCTGACTTGACTTGACTTGACTTGACTTGACCTGTCCTGACTTGACTTGACTTGACCTGACATGACCTGACTTAACCTGACTTGACCTTACTTGAACTGTCCTGACTTGACCTGAATTGACCTGACTTGACTTGACTTGACTTGACTTGACCTGTCCTGACTTGACTTGACTTGACCTGACATGACCTGACTTAACCTGACTTGACCTTACTTGACTTGACCTTACTTAACTTGACCTGACTTGACCTGACTTGACCTGAACTGACTTGACTTTACCTGACATGAACTGACCTGACCTGACATGACTTGACCTGACTTGTCCTGACCTGACTTGGCTTGACCTGACTTGACTTGACCTGACTTGACCTGACTTGACCTGACCTGACTTGACCTGACTTGACCTGACCTGACTTGATCTGACATGACTTGTCTTGACCTGACTTGACCAGACCTGACTTGACCTAACCTGACTTGATTTACCTGACTTGACCTGACCTAACATGACTTGACCTGACTTGATTTGACTTGACCTGACTTGACCTGACCTGACTTGACTTTACCTGACATGACCTGACCTGACCTGACATGACTTGACCTGACTTGTCCTGACCTGACTTGACTTGATCTGACTTGACCTGACATGACTTGACCTGAATTGACCTGCCATGACTTGACCTGACTTGACCTGACTTGACCTGACTTGACTTGACCTGACTTGACCTAACCTGACTTGTATTGACCTGACTTGACCAGACCTGACTTGACTTGACCTGACTTGACCTGACATGACTTGTCTTGACCTGACGTGACCAGACCTGACTTGACTTGACCTGACTTGACCTAACCTGACTTGACCTGACCTGACTTGACCAGACTTGACCTGACTTGACCTGACTTGAACTGTCCTGACTTGACCTGACTTGACCTGACTTGACCTGACTTGACCCGACCTGACTTGACCTGAATTGACCTGCCATGACTTGACCTGACTTGACCTGACTTGACCTGACTTGAGCAGACCTGACTTAACTTGACTTGACCTGACATGACCTGACTTGACCTCACTTGACTTGACCTAACTTGACTTGACCTGACTTGACCTGACTTGACCTGAATTGACCTGACCTGACTTGACCTGAATTGACCTGCCCTGCCCTGACTTGACTTGACTTGACTTGACCTGACTTGACCTGACCTGACTTGACCTGACTTGACCTGACCTGACTTGATCTGACATGACTTGTATTGACCTGACTTGACCAGACCTGACTTGACTTGACCTAACTTGACCTGACTTGACCTGACTTGACCTGACTTGACCTGACTTGACCTGACCTGACTTGACTTTACCTGACATGACCTGACCTGACCTGACATGACTTGACCTGACTTGTCCTGACCTGACTTGACTTGATCTGACTTGACCTGACTTGACCTGACCTGACTTGACCTGACTTGACCTGACCTAACTTGACTTGACCAGACCTGACTTGACTTGACCTGACTTAACCTAAACTAACTTTATTTACCTGACTTGACCTGACCTAACTTGACTTGAACTGACATGACTTGTCTTGACCTGACGTGACCAGACCTGACTTGACTTGACCTGACTTGACCTAACCTGACTTGACCTGACCTGACTTGACCAGACTTGACCTGACTTGACCTGACTTGAACTGTCCTGACTTGACCTGACTTGACCTGACTTGACCTGACTTGACCTGACCTGACTTGACTTGAATTGACCTGACTTGACCTGACCTGACTTGACTTGACTTGACCTGACTTGACCTGTCCTGACTTGACCTGACTTGACCTGACTTGAACTGTCCTGACTTGACCTGACTTGACCTGACTTGGCCTGAATTGACCTGCCCTGCCCTGACTTGACCTGACTTGACTTGACCTGATTTAACCTGACCTGACTTGACCTGACTTGACCTGACCTGACTTGATCTGACATGACTTGTATTGACCTGACTTGACCAGACCTGACTTGACTTGACCTGTCTTGACCTAACCTGACTTGATTTACCTGACTTGACCTGACCTAACTTGACTTGACCAGACCTGACTTGACTTGACCTGACTTGACCTAAACTGACTTTATTTACCTGACTTAACGTGACCTAACTTGACTTGACCTGACATGACTTTTCTTGACCTGACGTGACCAGACCTGACTTGACTTGACCTGACTTGACCTTACCTGACTTGACCTGACCAGACTTGACCAGACTTAACCTGACTTGACCTGACTTGAACTGTCCTGACTTGACCTGAATTGACCTGACTTGACTTGACTTGACTTGACTTGACCTGTCCTGACTTGACTTGACTTGACCTGACATGACCTGACTTAACCTGACTTGACCTTACTTGACTTGACCTCACTTAACTTGACCTGACTTGACCTGACTTGACCTGAACTGACTTGACTTTACCTGACATGAACTGACCTGACCTGACATGACTTGACCTGACTTGTCCTGACCTGACTTGGCTTGACCTGACTTGACTTGACCTGACTTGACCTGACTTGACCTGACCTGACTTGACCTGACTTGACCTGACCTGACTTGATCTGACATGACTTGTCTTGACCTGACTTGACCAGACCTGACTTGACCTAACCTGACTTGATTTACCTGACTTGACCTGACCTAACATGACTTGACCTGACTTGATTTGACTTGACCTGACTTGACCTGACCTGACTTGACTTTACCTGACATGACCTGACCTGACCTGACATGACTTGACCTGACTTGTCCTGACCTGACTTGACTTGACCTGACTTGACCTGACATGACTTGACCTGAATTGACCTGCCATGACTTGACCTGACTTGACCTGACTTGACCTGACTTGACTTGACCTGACTTGACCTAACCTGACTTGTATTGACCTGACTTGACCAGACCCGACTTGACTTGACCTGACTTGACCTGACATGACTTGTCTTGACCTGACGTGACCAGACCTGACTTGACTTGACCTGACTTGACCTAACCTGACTTGACCTGACCTGACTTGACCAGACTTGACCTGACTTGACCTGACCTGACTTGACCTGACTTGACCTGACTTGACCTGACCTGACTTAACTTGACTTGACCTGACTTGACCTGACTTGACCTGACCTGACTTAACTTGACTTGACCTGACTTGACCTGACTTGACCTCACTTGACTTGACCTAACTTGACTTGACCTGACTTGACCTGACTTGACCTGAATTGACCTGACCTGACTTGACCTGAATTGACCTGCCCTGCCCTGACTTGACTTGACTTGACTTGACCTGACTTGACCTGACCTGACTTGACCTGACTTGACCTGACCTGACTTGATCTGACATGACTTGTATTGACCTGACTTGACCAGACCTGACTTGACTTGACCTAACTTGACCTGACTTGACCTGACTTGACCTGACTTGACCTGACTTGACCTGACCTGACTTGACTTTACCTGACATGACCTGACCTGACCTGACATGACTTGACCTGACTTGTCCTGACCTGACTTGACTTGATCTGACTTGACCTGACTTGACCTGACCTGACTTGACCTGACTTGACCTGACCTAACTTGACTTGACCAGACCTGACTTGACTTGACCTGACTTAACCTAAACTAACTTTATTTACCTGTCTTGACCTGCCCTGACTTGACATGACTTGACCTGACATGACTTGACCTGACCTGACCTGACTTGACTTGACTTGACCTGACTTGACCTGACCTGACTTGACTTGACCTGACTTGACTTGACCTGACATGACCTGACCAGACCTGACCTGACCTGACTTGAACTGACTTGACTTGACCTGACTTGACCTGACTTGACTTAACCTGACTTGACCTAACCTGACTTGTATTGACCTGACTTGGCCAGACCTGACTTGACTTGACCTGACTTGACCTGACATGACTTGTCTTGACCTGACGTGACCAGACCTGACTTGACTTGACCTGACTTGACCTAACCTGACTTGACCTAACCTGACTTGACCAGACTTGACCTGACTTGACCTGACTTGAACTGTCCTGACTTGACCTGACTTGACCTGACTTGACCTGACTTGACCTGACTTGACCTGACCTGACTTGACCTGAATTGACCTGCCATGACTTGACCTGACTTGACCAGACTTGACCTGACTTGACCTGACTTGAACTGTCCTGACTTGACCTGACTTGACCTGACTTGACCTGACTTGACCCGACCTGACTTGACCTGAATTGACCTGCCATGACTTGACCTGACTTGACCTGACTTGACCTGACTTGAGCAGACCTGACTTAACTTGACTTGACCTGACATGACCTGACTTGACCTCACTTGACTTGACCTAACTTGACTTGACCTGACTTGACCTGACTTGACCTGAATTGACCTGACCTGACTTGACCTGAATTGACCTGCCCTGCCCTGACTTGACTTGACTTGACTTGACCTGACTTGACCTGACCTGACTTGACCTGACTTGACCTGACCTGACTTGATCTGACATGACTTGTATTGACCTGACTTGACCAGACCTGACTTGACTTGACCTAACTTGACCTGACTTGACCTGACTTGACCTGACTTGACCTGACTTGACCTGACCTGACTTGACTTTACCTGACATGACCTGACCTGACCTGACATGACTTGACCTGACTTGTCCTGACCTGACTTGACTTGATCTGACTTGACCTGACTTGACCTGACCTGACTTGACCTGACTTGACCTGACCTAACTTGACTTGACCAGACCTGACTTGACTTGACCTGACTTAACCTAAACTAACTTTATTTACCTGACTTGACCTGACCTAACTTGACTTGAACTGACATGACTTGTCTTGACCTGACGTGACCAGACCTGACTTGACTTGACCTGACTTGACCTAACCTGACTTGACCTGTCCTGACTTGACCAGACTTGACCTGACTTGACCTGACTTGAACTGTCCTGACTTGACCTGACTTGACCTGACTTGACCTGACTTGACCTGACCTGACTTGACTTGAATTGACCTGACTTGACCTGACCTGACTTGACTTGACTTGACCTGACTTGACCTGTCCTGACTTGACCTGACTTGACCTGACTTGAACTGTCCTGACTTGACCTGACTTGACCTGACTTGGCCTGAATTGACCTGCCCTGCCCTGACTTGACCTGACTTGACTTGACCTGATTTAACCTGACCTGACTTGACCTGACTTGACCTGACCTGACTTGATCTGACATGACTTGTATTGACCTGACTTGACCAGACCTGACTTGACTTGACCTGTCTTGACCTAACCTGACTTGATTTACCTGACTTGACCTGACCTAACTTGACTTGACCAGACCTGACTTGACTTGACCTGACTTGACCTAAACTGACTTTATTTACCTGACTTAACCTGACCTAACTTGACTTGACCTGACATGACTTTTCTTGACCTGACGTGACCAGACCTGACTTGACTTGACCTGACTTGACCTTACCTGATTTGACCTAACCAGACTTGACCAGACTTAACCTGACTTGACCTGACTTGAACTGTCCTGACTTGACCTGAATTGACCTGACTTGACTTGACTTGACTTGACCTGTCCTGACTTGACTTGACTTGACCTGACATGACCTGACTTAACCTGACTTGACCTTACTTGACTTGACCTTACTTAACTTGACCTTACTTAACTTGACCTTACTTGACCTGACTTGACCTGAACTGACTTGACTTTACCTGACATGAACTGACCTGACCTGACATGACTTGACCTGACTTGTCCTGACCTGACTTGGCTTGACCTGACTTGACTTGACCTGACTTGACCTGACTTGACCTGACCTGACTTGACCTGACTTGACCTGACCTGACTTGATCTGACATGACTTGTCTTGACCTGACTTGACCAGACCTGACTTGACCTAACCTGACTTGATTTACCTGACTTGACCTGACCTAAAATGACTTGACCTGACTTGATTTGACTTGACCTGACTTGACCTGACCTGACTTGACTTTACCTGACATGACCTGACCTGACCTGACATGACTTGACCTGACTTGTCCTGACCTGACTTGACTTGATCTGACTTGACCTGACATGACTTGACCTGAATTGACCTGCCATGACTTGACCTGACTTGACCTGACTTGACCTGACTTGACTTGACCTGACTTGACCTAACCTGACTTGTATTGACCTGACTTGACCAGACCTGACTTGACTTGACCTGACTTGACCTGACATGACTTGTCTTGACCTGACGTGACCAGACCTGACTTGACTTGACCTGACTTGACCTAACCTGACTTGACCTGACCTGACTTGACCAGACTTGACCTGACTTGACCTGACTTGAACTGTCCTGACTTGACCTGACTTGACCTGACTTGACATGACTTGACCCGACCTGACTTGACCTGAATTGACCTGCCATGACTTGACCTGACTTGACCTGACTTGACCTGACTTGAGCAGACCTGACTTAACTTGACTTGACCTGACATGACCTGACTTGACCTCACTTGACTTGACCTAACTTGACTTGACCTGACTTGACCTGACTTGACCTGAATTGACCTGACCTGACTTGACCTGAATTGACCTGCCCTGCCCTGACTTGACTTGACTTGACTTGACCTGACTTGACCTGACCTGACTTGACCTGACTTGACCTGACCTGACTTGATCTGACATGACTTGTATTGACCTGACTTGACCAGACCTGACTTGACTTGACCTAACTTGACCTGACTTGAGCTGACTTGACCTGACTTGACCTGACTTGACCTGACCTGACTTGACTTTACCTGACATGACCTGACCTGACCTGACATGACTTGACCTGACTTGTCCTGACCTGACTTGACTTGATCTGACTTGACCTGACTTGACCTGACCTGACTTGACCTGACTTGACCTGACCTAACTTGACTTGACCAGACCTGACTTGACTTGACCTGACTTAACCTAAACTAACTTTATTTACCTGACTTGACCTGACCTAACTTGACTTGAACTGACATGACTTGTCTTGACCTGACGTGACCAGACCTGACTTGACTTGACCTGACTTGACCTAACCTGACTTGACCTGATCTGACTTGACCAGACTTGACCTGACTTGACCTGACTTGAACTGTCCTGACTTGACCTGACTTGACCTGACTTGACCTGACTTGACCTGACTTGAACTGTCCTGACTTGACCTGACTTGACCTGACTTGGCCTGAATTGACCTGCCCTGCCCTGACTTGACCTGACTTGACTTGACCTGATTTAACCTGACCTGACTTGACCTGACTTGACCTGACCTGACTTGATCTGACATGACTTGTATTGACCTGACTTGACCAGACCTGACTTGACTTGACCTGTCTTGACCTAACCTGACTTGATTTACCTGACTTGACCTGACCTAACTTGACTTGACCAGACCTGACTTGACTTGACCTGACTTGACCTAAACTGTCTTTATTTACCTGTCTTAACGTGACCTAACTTGACTTGACCTGACATGACTTTTCTTGACCTGACGTGACCAGACCTGACTTGACTTGACCTGACTTGACCTTACCTGACTTGACCTGACCAGACTTGACCAGACTTAACCTGACTTGACCTGACTTGAACTGTCCTGACTTGACCTGAATTGACCTGACTTGACTTGACTTGACTTGACTTGACCTGTCCTGACTTGACTTGACTTGACCTGACATGACCTGACTTAACCTGACTTGACCTTACTTGAACTGTCCTGACTTGACCTGAATTGACCTGACTTGACTTGACTTGACTTGACTTGACCTGTCCTGACTTGACTTGACTTGACCTGACATGACCTGACTTAACCTGACTTGACCTTACTTGACTTGACCTTACTTAACTTGACCTGACTTGACCTGACTTGACCTGAACTGACTTGACTTTACCTGACATGAACTGACCTGACCTGACATGACTTGACCTGACTTGTCCTGACCTGACTTGGCTTGACCTGACTTGACTTGACCTGACTTGACCTGACTTGACCTGACCTGACTTGACCTGACTTGACCTGACCTGACTTGATCTGACATGACTTGTCTTGACCTGACTTGACCAGACCTGACTTGACCTAACCTGACTTGATTTACCTGACTTGACCTGACCTAACATGACTTGACCTGACTTGATTTGACTTGACCTGACTTGACCTGACCTGACTTGACTTTACCTGACATGACCTGACCTGACCTGACATGACTTGACCTGACTTGTCCTGACCTGACTTGACTTGATCTGACTTGACCTGACATGACTTGACCTGAATTGACCTGCCATGACTTGACCTGACTTGACCTGACTTGACCTGACTTGACTTGACCTGACTTGACCTAACCTGACTTGTATTGACCTGACTTGACCAGACCTGACTTGACTTGACCTGACTTGACCTGACATGACTTGTCTTGACCTGACGTGACCAGACCTGACTTGACTTGACCTGACTTGACCTAACCTGACTTGACCTGACCTGACTTGACCAGACTTGACCTGACTTGACCTGACTTGAACTGTCCTGACTTGACCTGACTTGACCTGACTTGACCTGACTTGACCCGACCTGACTTGACCTGAATTGACCTGCCATGACTTGACCTGACTTGACCTGACTTGACCTGACTTGAGCAGACCTGACTTAACTTGACTTGACCTGACATGACCTGACTTGACCTCACTTGACTTGACCTAACTTGACTTGACCTGACTTGACCTGACTTGACCTGAATTGACCTGACCTGACTTGACCTGAATTGACCTGCCCTGCCCTGACTTGACTTGACTTGACTTGACCTGACTTGACCTGACCTGACTTGACCTGACTTGACCTGACCTGACTTGATCTGACATGACTTGTATTGACCTGACTTGACCAGACCTGACTTGACTTGACCTAACTTGACCTGACTTGACCTGACTTGACCTGACTTGACCTGACTTGACCTGACCTGACTTGACTTTACCTGACATGACCTGACCTGACCTGACATGACTTGACCTGACTTGTCCTGACCTGACTTGACTTGATCTGACTTGACCTGACTTGACCTGACCTGACTTGACCTGACTTGACCTGACCTAACTTGACTTGACCAGACCTGACTTGACTTGACCTGACTTAACCTAAACTAACTTTATTTACCTGACTTGACCTGACCTAACTTGACTTGAACTGACATGACTTGTCTTGACCTGACGTGAACAGACCTGACTTGACTTGACCTGACTTGACCTAACCTGACTTGACCTGACCTGACTTGACCAGACTTGACCTGACTTGACCTGACTTGAACTGTCCTGACTTGACCTGACTTGACCTGACTTGACCTGACTTGACCTGACCTGACTTGACTTGAATTGACCTGACTTGACCTGACCTGACTTGACTTGACTTGACCTGACTTGACCTGTCCTGACTTGACCTGACTTGACCTGACTTGAACTGTCCTGACTTGACCTGACTTGACCTGACTTGGCCTGAATTGACCTGCCCTGCCCTGACTTGACCTGACTTGACTTGACCTGATTTAACCTGACCTGACTTGACCTGACTTGACCTGACCTGACTTGATCTGACATGACTTGTATTGACCTGACTTGACCAGACCTGACTTGACTTGACCTGTCTTGACCTAACCTGACTTGATTTACCTGACTTGACCTGACCTAACTTGACTTGACCAGACCTGACTTGACTTGACCTGACTTGACCTAAACTGACTTTATTTACCTGACTTAACGTGACCTAACTTGACTTGACCTGACATGACTTTTCTTGACCTGACGTGACCAGACCTGACTTGACTTGACCTGACTTGACCTTACCTGACTTGACCTGACCAGACTTGACCAGACTTAACCTGACTTGACCTGACTTGAACTGTCCTGACTTGACCTGAATTGACCTGACTTGACTTGACTTGACTTGACTTGACCTGTCCTGACTTGACTTGACTTGACCTGACATGACCAGACCTGACTTGACCTAACCTGACTTGATTTACCTGACTTGACCTGACCTAACATGACTTGACCTGACTTGATTTGACTTGACCTGACTTGACCTGACCTGACTTGACTTTACCTGACATGACCTGACCTGACCTGACATGACTTGACCTGACTTGTCCTGACCTGACTTGACTTGACCTGACTTGACCTGACATGACTTGACCTGAATTGACCTGCCATGACTTGACCTGACTTGACCTGACTTGACCTGACTTGACTTGACCTGACTTGACCTAACCTGACTTGTATTGACCTGACTTGACCAGACCCGACTTGACTTGACCTGACTTGACCTGACATGACTTGTCTTGACCTGACGTGACCAGACCTGACTTGACTTGACCTGACTTGACCTAACCTGACTTGACCTGACCTGACTTGACCAGACTTGACCTGACTTGACCTGACCTGACTTGACCTGACTTGACCTGACTTGACCTGACCTGACTTAACTTGACTTGACCTGACTTGACCTGACTTGACCTGACCTGACTTAACTTGACTTGACCTGACTTGACCTGACTTGACCTCACTTGACTTGACCTAACTTGACTTGACCTGACTTGACCTGACTTGACCTGAATTGACCTGACCTGACTTGACCTGAATTGACCTGCCCTGCCCTGACTTGACTTGACTTGACTTGACCTGACTTGACCTGACCTGACTTGACCTGACTTGACCTGACCTGACTTGATCTGACATGACTTGTATTGACCTGACTTGACCAGACCTGACTTGACTTGACCTAACTTGACCTGACTTGACCTGACTTGACCTGACTTGACCTGACTTGACCTGACCTGACTTGACTTTACCTGACATGACCTGACCTGACCTGACATGACTTGACCTGACTTGTCCTGACCTGACTTGACTTGATCTGACTTGACCTGACTTGACCTGACCTGACTTGACCTGACTTGACCTGACCTAACTTGACTTGACCAGACCTGACTTGACTTGACCTGACTTAACCTAAACTAACTTTATTTACCTGTCTTGACCTGCCCTGACTTGACATGACTTGACCTGACATGACTTGACCTGACCTGACCTGACTTGACTTGACTTGACCTGACTTGACCTGACCTGACTTGACTTGACCTGACTTGACTTGACCTGACATGACCTGACCAGACCTGACCTGACCTGACTTGAACTGACTTGACTTGACCTGACTTGACCTGACTTGACTTAACCTGACTTGACCTAACCTGACTTGTATTGACCTGACTTGGCCAGACCTGACTTGACTTGACCTGACTTGACCTGACATGACTTGTCTTGACCTGACGTGACCAGACCTGACTTGACTTGACCTGACTTGACCTAACCTGACTTGACCTAACCTGACTTGACCAGACTTGACCTGACTTGACCTGACTTGAACTGTCCTGACTTGACCTGACTTGACCTGACTTGACCTGACTTGACCTGACTTGACCTGACCTGACTTGACCTGAATTGACCTGCCATGACTTGACCTGACTTGACCTGAGTTGACCTGACTTGACCTGACCTGACTTAAATTGACTTGACCTGACTTGACCTGACTTGACCTCACTTGACTTGACCTAACTTGACTTGACCTGACTTGACCTGACTTGACCTGAATTGACCTGACCTGACTTGACCTGAATTGACCTGCCCTGCCCTGACTTGACTTGACTTGACTTGACCTGGCTTGACCTGACCTGACTTGACCTGACTTGACCTGACCTGACTTGATCTGACATGATTTGTATTGACCTGACTTGACCAGACCTGACTTGACTTGACCTAACTTGACCTGACTTGACCTGACTTGACCTGACTTGACCTGACCTGACTTGACTTTACCTGACATGACCTGACCTGACCTGACATGACTTGACCTGACTTGTCCTGACCTGACTTGACTTGATCTGACTTGACCTGACTTGACCTGACCTGACTTGACCTGACTTGACCTGACCTAACTTGACTTGACCAGACCTGACTTGACTTGACCTGACTTAACCTAAACTAACTTTATTTACCTGACTTGACCTGACCTAACTTGACTTGAACTGACATGACTTGTCTTGACCTGACGTGACCAGACCTGACTTGACTTGACCTGACTTGACCTAACCTGACTTGACCTGACCTGACTTGACCAGACTTGACCTGACTTGACCTGACTTGAACTGTCCTGACTTGACCTGACTTGACCTGACTTGACCTGACTTGACCTGACCTGACTTAACTTGACTTGACCTGACTTGACCTGACTTGACCTCACTTGACTTGACCTAACTTGACTTGACCTGACTTGACCTGACTTGACCTGAATTGACCTGACCTGACTTGACCTGAATTGACCTGCCCTGCCCTGACTTGACTTGACTTGACTTGACCTGACTTGACCTGACCTGACTTGACCTGACTTGACCTGACCTGACTTGATCTGACATGACTTGTATTGACCTGACTTGACCAGACCTGACTTGACTTGACCTAACTTGACCTGACTTGACCTGACTTGACCTGACTTGACCTGACTTGACCTGACCTGACTTGACTTTACCTGACATGACCTGACCTGACCTGACATGACTTGACCTGACTTGTCCTGACCTGACTTGACTTGATCTGACTTGACCTGACTTGACCTGACCTGACTTGACCTGACTTGACCTGACCTAACTTGACTTGACCAGACCTGACTTGACTTGACCTGACTTAACCTAAACTAACTTTATTTACCTGTCTTGACCTGCCCTGACTTGACATGACTTGACCTGACATGACTTGACCTGACCTGACCTGACTTGACTTGACTTGACCTGACTTGACCTGACCTGACTTGACTTGACCTGACTTGACTTGACCTGACATGACCTGACCAGACCTGACCTGACCTGACTTGAACTGACTTGACTTGACCTGACTTGACCTGACTTGACTTAACCTGACTTGACCTAACCTGACTTGTATTGACCTGACTTGGCCAGACCTGACTTGACTTGACCTGACTTGACCTGACATGACTTGTCTTGACCTGACGTGACCAGACCTGACTTGACTTGACCTGACTTGACCTAACCTGACTTGACCTAACCTGACTTGACCAGACTTGACCTGACTTGACCTGACTTGAACTGTCCTGACTTGACCTGACTTGACCTGACTTGACCTGACTTGACCTGACTTGACCTGACCTGACTTGACCTGAATTGACCTGCCATGACTTGACCTGACTTGACCTGAGTTGACCTGACTTGACCTGACCTGACTTAAATTGACTTGACCTGACTTGACCTGACTTGACCTGACTTGACTTGACCTAACTTGACTTGACCTGACTTGACCTGACTTGACCTGAATTGACCTGACCTGACTTGACCTGAATTGACCTGCCCTGCCCTGACTTGACTTGACTTGACTTGACCTGGCTTGACCTGACCTGACTTGACCTGACTTGACCTGACCTGACTTGATCTGACATGATTTGTATTGACCTGACTTGACCAGACCTGACTTGACTTGACCTAACTTGACCTGACTTGACCTGACTTGACCTGACTTGACCTGACCTGACTTGACTTTACCTGACATGACCTGACCTGACCTGACATGACTTGACCTGACTTGTCCTGACCTGACTTGACTTGATCTGACTTGACCTGACTTGACCTGACCTGACTTGACCTGACTTGACCTGACCTAACTTGACTTGACCAGACCTGACTTGACTTGACCTGACTTAACCTAAACTAACTTTATTTACCTGACTTGACCTGACCTAACTTGACTTGAACTGACATGACTTGTCTTGACCTGACGTGACCAGACCTGACTTGACTTGACCTGACTTGACCTAACCTGACTTGACCTGACCTGACTTGACCAGACTTGACCTGACTTGACCTGACTTGAACTGTCCTGACTTGACCTGACTTGACCTGACTTGACCTGACTTGACCTGACCTGACTTGACTTGAATTGACCTGACTTGACCTGACCTGACATGACTTCACTTGACCTGACTTGACCTGTCCTGACTTGACCTGACTTGACCTGATATGACCTGACTTGACCTGACTTGAGCTCACTTGACTTGACCTAACTTGACTTGACCAGACCTGACTTGACTTGACCTGACTTAACCTAAACTAACTTTATTTACCTGACTTGACCTGACCTAACTTGACTTGAACTGACATGACTTGTCTTGACCTGACGTGACCAGACCTGACTTGACTTGACCTGACTTGACCTAACCTGACTTGACCTGACCTGACTTGACCAGACTTGACCTGACTTGACCTGACTTGAACTGTCCTGACTTGACCTGACTTGACCTGACTTGACCTGACTTGACCTGACTTGACCTGACCTGACTTGACCTGAATTGACCTGCCCTGCCCTGACTTGACCTGACTTGACTTGACCTGATTTAACCTGACCTGACTTGACCTGACTTGACATGACCTGACTTGATCTGACATGACTTGTATTGACCTGACTTGACCAGACCTAACTTGACTTGACCTGTCTTGACCTAACCTGACTTGATTTACCTGACTTGACCTGACCTAACTTGACTTGACCAGACCTGACTTGACTTGACCTGACTTGACCTAAACTGACTTTATTTACCTGACTTAACCTGACCTAACTTGACTTGACCTGACATGACTTTTCTTGACCTGACGTGACCAGACCTGACTTGACTTGACCTGACTTGACCTTACCTGACTTGACCTGACCTGACTTGACCAGACTTAACCTGACTTGACCTGACTTGAACTGTCCTGACTTGACCTGAATTGACCTGACTTGACTTGACTTGACTTGACTTGACCTGTCCTGACTTGACTTGACTTGACCTGACATGACCTGACTTAACCTGACTTGACCTTACTTGACTTGACCTAACTTGACTTGACCTGACTTGACCTGACTTGACCTGACTTGACCTGACTTGACCTGAACTGACTTGACTTTACCTGACATGAACTGACCTGACCTGACATGACTTGACCTGACTTGTCCTGACCTGACTTGGCTTCACCTGACTTGACTTGACCTGACTTGACCTGACTTGACCTGACCTGACTTGACCTGACTTGACCTGACCTGACTTGATCTGACATGACTTGTCTTGACCTGACTTGACCAGACCTGACTTGACCTAACCTGACTTGATTTACCTGACTTGACCTGACCTAACATGACTTGACCAGACTTGACCTGAGTTGACCTGACTTGACCTGTTCTGACTTGACCTGACTTGACCTGACATCACTTGTCTTGACCTGACTTGACCTGACCTAACTTGACTTGACCTGACTTGACCTGACTTGTCCTAACCTGACTTGACTTGACCTGACTTGACCTGACATCATTTGTCTTGACCTGACTTGACCTGACCTAACTTGACTTGACCTGACTTGACCTGACTTGACCTGACTTGACCTGACTTAACCTGACATGACTTAAATATACCTGACATGACCTGACCTGACCTGACATGACTTGACCTGACTTGCTTGACCTGACTTGACCTGACTTGACTTGACCTGACTTGACCTAACCTGACTTGACTTGACCTGACTTGACCTGACCTGACTTGACTTGACCTGAATTGATCTGACCTGACTTGACTTGACCTGACTTGACTTGACCTGACATGACCTGACCTGACCTGACCTGACTTGACTTGACCTGACTTGACTTGACCTGACTTGCTTGACCTGACTTGACCTGACTTGCTTGACCTGACTTGACCTGACTTGACTTGACCTGACTTGTCCTGACCTGACTTGGCTTCACCTGACTTGACTTGACCTGACTTGACCTGACTTGACCTGACCTGACTTGACCTGACTTGACCTGACCTGACTTGATCTGACATGACTTGTCTTGACCTGACTTGACCAGACCTGACTTGATCTAACATGACTTGATTTACCTGACTTGACCTGACCTAACATGACTTGACCTGACTTGACCTGACTTGACCTGACTTGACCTGACCTGACTTGACTTTACCTGACATGACCTGACCTGACCTGACATGACTTGACCTGACTTGTCCTGACCTGACTTGACTTGACCTGACTTGACCTGACATGACTTGACCTGAATTGACCTGCCATGACTTGACCTGACTTGACCTGATTTGACCTGACTTGACTTGACCTGACTAGACCTAACCTGACTTGTATTGACCTGACTTGACCAGACCCGACTTGACTTGACCTGACTTGACCTGACATGACTTGTCTTGACCTGACGTGGCCAGACCTGACTTGACTTGACCTGACTTGACCTAACCTGACTTGAACTGACTTGACTTGACCTGACTTGACCTGACTTGACTTGACCTGACTTGACCTAACCTGACTTGTATTGACCTGACTTGACCAGACCTGACTTGACTTGACCTGACTTGACCTGACATGACTTGTCTTGACCTGACGTGACCAGACCTGACTTGACTTGACCTGACTTGACCTAACCTGACTTGACCTGACCTGACTTGACCAGACTTGACCTGACTTGACCTGACTTGAACTGTCCTGACTTGACCTGACTTGACCTGACTTGACCTGACTTGACCCGACCTGACTTGACCTGAATTGACCTGCCATGACTTGACCTGACTTACCTGACTTGACCTGACTTGAGCTGACCTGACTTAACTTGACTTGACCTGACATGACCTGACTTGACCTCACTTGACTTGACCTAACTTGACTTGACCTGACTTGACCTGACTTGACCTGAATTGACCTGACCTGACTAGACCTGAATTGACCTGCCCTGCCCTGACTTGACTTGACTTGACTTGACCTGACTTGACCTGACCTGACTTGACCTGACTTGACCTGACCTGACTTGATCTGACATGACTTGTATTGACCTGACTTGACCAGACCTGACTTGACTTGACCTAACTTGACCTGACTTGACCTGACTTGACCTGACTTGACCTGACTTGACCTGACCTGACTTGACTTTACCTGACATGACCTGACCTGACCTGACATGACTTGACCTGACTTGTCCTGACCTGACTTGACTTGATCTGACTTGACCTGACTTGACCTGACCTGACTTGACCTGACTTGACCTGACCTAACTTGACTTGACCAGACCTGACTTGACTTGACCTGACTTAACCTAAACGAACTTTATTTACCTGACTTGACCTGACCTAACTTGACTTGAACTGACATGACTTGTCTTGACCTGACGTGACCAGACCTGACTTGACTTGACCTGACTTGACCTAACCTGACTTGACCTGACCTGACTTGACCAGACTTGACCTGACTTGACCTGACTTGAACTGTCCTGACTTGACCTGACTTGACCTGACTTGACCTGACTTGACCTGACCTGACTTGACTTGAATTGACCTGACTTGACCTGACCTGACTTGACTTGACTTGACCTGACTTGACCTGTCCTGACTTGACCTGACTTGACCTGATATGACCTGACTTGACCTGACTTAAGCTCACTTGACTTGACCTAACTTGACTTGAACTGACTTGACCTGACATGACCTGACTTGACCTGACCTGACTTGGCCTGAATTGACCTGCCCTGCCCTGACTTGACCTGACTTGACTTGACCTGATTTAACCTGACCTGACTTGACCTGACTTGACCTGACCTGACTTCATCTGACATGACTTGTATTCACCTGACTTGACCAGACCTGACTTGACTTGACCTGTCTTGACCTAACCTGACTTGATTTACCTGACTTGACCTGACCTAACTTGACTTGACCAGACCTGACTTGACTTGACCTGACTTGACCTAAACTGACTTTATTTACCTGACTTAACCTGACCTAACTTGACTTGACCTGACATGACTTTTCTTGATCTGACGTGACCAGACCTGACTTGACTTGACCTGACTTGACCTTACCTGACTTGACCTGACCAGACTTGACCAGACTTAACCTGACTTGACCTGACTTGAACTGTCCTGACTTGACCTGAATTGACCTGACTTGACTTGACTTGACTTGACTTGACCTGTCCTGACTTGACTTGACTTGACCTGACATGACCTGACTTAACCTGACTTGACCTTACTTGACTTGACCTTACTTAACTTGACCTGACTTGACCTGACTTGACTTAACTTGACTTGACTTGACCTGTCCTGACTTGACTTGACTTGACCTGACATGACCTGACTTGACCTGACTTGACCTGACCTGACTTGACCTGACTTGACCTGACCTGACTTGATCTGACATGACTTGTCTTGACCTGACTTGACCAGACCTGACTTGACCTAACCTGACTTGATTTACCTGACTTGACCTGACCTAACATGACTTGACCTGACTTGATTTGACTTGACCTGACTTGACCTGACCTGACTTGACTTTACCTGACATGACCTGACCTGACCTGACATGACTTGACCTGACTTGTCCTGACCTCACTTGACTTGATCTGACTTGACCTGACATGACTTGACCTGAATTGACCTGCCATGACTTGACCTGACTTGACCTGACTTGACCTGACTTGACTTGACCTGACTTGACCTAACCTGACTTGTATTGACCTGACTTGACCAGACCTGACTTGACTTGACCTGACTTGACCTGACATGACTTGTCTTGACCTGACGTGACCAGACCTGACTTGACTTGACCTGACTTGACCTAACCTGACTTGACCTGACCTGACTTGACCAGACTTGACCTGACTTGACCTGACTTAAACTGTCCTGACTTGACCTGACTTGACCTGACTTGACCTGACTTCACCCGACCTGACTTGACCTGAATTGACCTGCCATGACTTGACCTGACTTGACCTGACTTGACCTGACTTGAGCAGACCTGACTTAACTTGACTTGACCTGACATGACCTGACTTGACCTCACTTGACTTAACCTAACTTGACTTGACCTGACTTGACCTGACTTGACCTGAATTGACCTGACCTGACTTGACCTGAATTGACCTGCCCTGCCCTGACTTGACTTGACTTGACTTGACCTGACTTGACCTGACCTGACTTGACCTGACTTGACCTGACCTGACTTGATCTGACATGACTTGTATTGACCTGACTTGACCAGACCTGACTTGACTTGACCTAACTTGACCTGACTTGACCTGACTTGACCTGACTTGACCTGACTTGACCTGACCTGACTTGACTTTACCTGACATGACCTGACCTGACCTGACATGACTTGACCTGACTTGTCCTGACCTGACTTGACTTGATCTGACTTGACCTGACTTGACCTGACCTGACTTGACCTGACTTGACCTGACCTAACTTGACTTGACCAGACCTGACTTGACTTGACCTGACTTAACCTAAACTAACTTTATTTACCTGACTTGACCTGACCTAACTTGACTTGAACTGACATGACTTGTCTTGACCTGACGTGACCAGACCTGACTTGACTTGACCTGACTTGACCTAACCTGACTTGACCTGACCTGACTTGACCAGACTTGACCTGACTTGACCTGACTTGAACTGTCCTGACTTGACCTGACTTGACCTGACTTGACCTGACTTGACCTGACCTGACTTGACTTGAATTGACCTGACTTGACCTGACCTGACTTGACTTGACTTGACCTGACTTGACCTGTCCTGACTTGACCTGACTTGGCCTGAATTGACCTGCCCTGCCCTGACTTGACCTGACTTGACTTGACCTGATTTAACCTGACCTGACTTGACCTGACTTGACCTGACCTGACTTGATCTGACATGACTTGTATTGACCTGACTTGACCAGACCTGACTTGACTTGACCTGTCTTGACCTAACCTGACTTGATTTACCTGACTTGACCTGACCTAACTTGACTTGACCAGACCTGACTTGACTTGACCTGACTTGACCTAAACTGACTTTATTTACCTGACTTAACGTGACCTAACTTGACTTGACCTGACATGACTTTTCTTGACCTGACGTGACCAGACCTGACTTGACTTGACCTGACTTGACCTTACCTGACTTGACCTGACCAGACTTGACCAGACTTAACCTGACTTGACCTGACTTGAACTGTCCTGACTTGACCTGAATTGACCTGACTTGACTTGACTTGACTTGACTTGACCTGTCCTGACTTGACTTGACTTGACCTGACATGACCTGACTTAACCTGACTTGACCTTACTTGAACTGTCCTGACTTGACCTGAATTGACCTGACTTGACTTGACTTGACTTGACTTGACCTGTCCTGACTTGACTTGACTTGACCTGACATGACCTGACTTAACCTGACTTGACCTTACTTGACTTGACCTTACTTAACTTGACCTGACTTGACCTGACTTGACCTGAACTGACTTGACTTTACCTGACATGAACTGACCTGACCTGATATGACTTGACCTGACTTGTCCTGACCTGACTTGGCTTGACCTGACTTGACTTGACCTGACTTGACCTGACTTGACCTGACCTGACTTGACCTGACTTGACCTGACCTGACTTGATCTGACATGACTTGTCTTGACCTGACTTGACCAGACCTGACTTGACCTAACCTGACTTGATTTACCTGACTTGACCTGACCTAACATGACTTGACCTGACTTGATTTGACTTGACCTGACTTGACCTGACCTGACTTGACTTTACCGGACATGACCTGACCTGACCTGACATGACTTGACCTGACTTGTCCTGACCTGACTTGACTTGACCTGACTTAACCTAAACTAACTTTATTTACCTGACTTGACCTGACCTAACTTGACTTGAACTGACATGACTTGTCTTGACCTGACGTGACCAGACCTGACTTGACTTGACCTGACTTGACCTAACCTGACTTGACCTGACCTGACTTGACCAGACTTGACCTGACTTGACCTGACTTGAACTGTCCTGACTTGACCTGACTTGACCTGACTTGACCTGACTTGACCTGACCTGACTTGACTTGAATTGACCTGACTTGACCTGACCTGACTTGACTTGACTTGACCTGACTTGACCTGTCCTGACTTGACCTGACTTGGCCTGAATTGACCTGCCCTGCCCTGACTTGACCTGACTTGACTTGACCTGATTTAACCTGACCTGACTTGACCTGACTTGACCTGACCTGACTTGATCTGACATGACTTGTATTGACCTGACTTGACCAGACCTGACTTGACTTGACCTGTCTTGACCTAACCTGACTTGATTTACCTGACTTGACCTGACCTAACTTGACTTGACCAGACCTGACTTGACTTGACCTGACTTGATCTAAACTGACTTTATTGACCTGACTTAACGTGACCTAACTTGACTTGACCTGACATGACTTTTCTTGACCTGACGTGACCAGACCTGACTTGACTTGACCTGACTTGACCTTACCTGACTTGACCTGACCAGACTTGACCAGACTTAACCTGACTTGACCTGACTTGAACTGTCCTGACTTGACCTGAATTGACCTGACTTGACTTGACTTGACTTGACTTGACCTGTCCTGACTTGACTTGACTTGACCTGACATGACCTGACTTAACCTGACTTGACCTTACTTGAACTGTCCTGACTTGACCTGAATTGACCTGACTTGACTTGACTTGACCTGACTTGACCTGACCTGACTTGACCTGACTTGACCTGACCTGACTTGATCTGACATGACTTGTATTGACCTGACTTGACCAGACCTGACTTGACTTGACCTAACTTGACCTGACTTGACCTGACTTGACCTGACTTGACCTGACTTGACCTGACCTGACTTGACTTTACCTGACATGACCTGACCTGACCTGACATGACTTGACCTGACTTGTCCTGACCTGACTTGACTTGATCTGACTTGACCTGACTTGACCTGACCTGACTTGACCTGACTTGACCTGACCTAACTTGACTTGACCAGACCTGACTTGACTTGACCTGACTTAACCTAAACTAACTTTATTTACCTGACTTGACCTGACCTAACTTGACTTGAACTGACATGACTTGTCTTGACCTGACGTGACCAGACCTGACTTGACTTGACCTGACTTGACCTAACCTGACTTGACCTGACCTGACTTGACCAGACTTGACCTGACTTGACCTGACTTGAACTGTCCTGACTTGACCTGACTTGACCTGACTTGACCTGACTTGACCTGACCTGACTTGACTTGAATTGACCTGACTTGACCTGACCTGACTTGACTTGACTTGACCTGACTTGACCTGTCCTGACTTGACCTGACTTGGCCTGAATTGACCTGCCCTGCCCTGACTTGACCTGACTTGACTTGACCTGATTTAACCTGACCTGACTTGACCTGACTTGACCTGACCTGACTTGATCTGACATGACTTGTATTGACCTGACTTGACCAGACCTGACTTGACTTGACCTGTCTTGACCTAACCTGACTTGATTTACCTGACTTGACCTGACCTAACTTGACTTGACCAGACCTGACTTGACTTGACCTGACTTGACCTAAACTGACTTTATTTACCTGACTTAACGTGACCTAACTTGACTTGACCTGACATGACTTTTCTTGACCTGACGTGACCAGACCTGACTTGACTTGACCTGACTTGACCTTACCTGACTTGACCTGACCAGACTTGACCAGACTTAACCTGACTTGACCTGACTTGAACTGTCCTGACTTGACCTGAATTGACCTGACTTGACTTGACTTGACTTGACTTGACCTGTCCTGACTTGACTTGACTTGACCTGACATGACCTGACTTAACCTGACTTGACCTTACTTGAACTGTCCTGACTTGACCTGAATTGACCTGACTTGACTTGACTTGACTTGACTTGACCTGTCCTGACTTGACTTGACTTGACCTGACATGACCTGACTTAACCTGACTTGACCTTACTTGACTTGACCTTACTTAACTTGACCTGACTTGACCTGACTTGACCTGAACTGACTTGACTTTACCTGACATGAACTGACCTGACCTGATATGACTTGACCTGACTTGTCCTGACCTGACTTGGCTTGACCTGACTTGACTTGACCTGACTTGACCTGACTTGACCTGACCTGACTTGACCTGACTTGACCTGACCTGACTTGATCTGACATGACTTGTCTTGACCTGACTTGACCAGACCTGACTTGACCTAACCTGACTTGATTTACCTGACTTGACCTGACCTAACATGACTTGACCTGACTTGATTTGACTTGACCTGACTTGACCTGACCTGACTTGACTTTACCGGACATGACCTGACCTGACCTGACATGACTTGACCTGACTTGTCCTGACCTGACTTGACTTGACCTGACTTAACCTAAACTAACTTTATTTACCTGACTTGACCTGACCTAACTTGACTTGAACTGACATGACTTGTCTTGACCTGACGTGACCAGACCTGACTTGACTTGACCTGACTTGACCTAACCTGACTTGACCTGACCTGACTTGACCAGACTTGACCTGACTTGACCTGACTTGAACTGTCCTGACTTGACCTGACTTGACCTGACTTGACCTGACTTGACCTGACCTGACTTGACTTGAATTGACCTGACTTGACCTGACCTGACTTGACTTGACTTGACCTGACTTGACCTGTCCTGACTTGACCTGACTTGGCCTGAATTGACCTGCCCTGCCCTGACTTGACCTGACTTGACTTGACCTGATTTAACCTGACCTGACTTGACCTGACTTGACCTGACCTGACTTGATCTGACATGACTTGTATTGACCTGACTTGACCAGACCTGACTTGACTTGACCTGTCTTGACCTAACCTGACTTGATTTACCTGACTTGACCTGACCTAACTTGACTTGACCAGACCTGACTTGACTTGACCTGACTTGATCTAAACTGACTTTATTGACCTGACTTAACGTGACCTAACTTGACTTGACCTGACATGACTTTTCTTGACCTGACGTGACCAGACCTGACTTGACTTGACCTGACTTGACCTTACCTGACTTGACCTGACCAGACTTGACCAGACTTAACCTGACTTGACCTGACTTGAACTGTCCTGACTTGACCTGAATTGACCTGACTTGACTTGACTTGACTTGACTTGACCTGTCCTGACTTGACTTGACTTGACCTGACATGACCTGACTTAACCTGACTTGACCTTACTTGAACTGTCCTGACTTGACCTGAATTGACCTGACTTGACTTGACTTGACTTGACTTGACCTGTCCTGACTTGACTTGACTTGACCTGACATGACCTGACTTAACCTGACTTGACCTTACTTGACTTGACCTTACTTAACTTGACCTGACTTGACCTGACTTGACCTGAACTGACTTGACTTTACCTGACATGAACTGACCTGACCTGACATGACTTGACCTGACTTGTCCTGACCTGACTTGGCTTGACCTGACTTGACTTGACCTGACTTGACCTGACTTGACCTGACCTGACTTGACCTGACTTGACCTGACCTGACTTGATCTGACATGACTTGTCTTGACCTAACTTGACCAGACCTGACTTGACCTAACCTGACTTGATTTACCTGACTTGACCTGACCTAACATGACTTGACCTGACTTGATTTGACTTGACCTGACTTGACCTGACCTGACTTGACTTTACCTGACATGACCTGACCTGACCTGACATGACTTGACCTGACTTGTCCTGACCTGACTTGACTTGATCTGACTTGACCTGACATGACTTGACCTGAATTGACCTGCCATGACTTGACCTGACTTGACCTGACTTGACCTGACTTGACTTGACCTGACTTGACCTAACCTGACTTGTATTGACCTGACTTGACCAGACCTGACTTGACTTGACCTGACTTGACCTGACATGACTTGTCTTGACCTGACGTGACCAGACCTGACTTGACTTGACCTGACTTGACCTAACCTGACTTGACCTGACCTGACTTGACCAGACTTGACCTGACTTGACCTGACTTGAACTGTCCTGACTTGACCTGACTTGACCTGACTTGACCTGACTTGACCCGACCTGACTTGACCTGAATTGACCTGCCATGACTTGACCTGACTTGACCTGACTTGACCTGACTTGAGCAGACCTGACTTAACTTGACTTGACCTGACATGACCTGACTTGACCTCACTTGACTTGACCTAACTTGACTTGACCTGACTTGACCTGACTTGACCTGAATTGACCTGACCTGACTTGACCTGAATTGACCTGCCCTGCCCTGACTTGACTTGACTTGACTTGACCTGACTTGACCTGACCTGACTTGACCTGACTTGACCTGACCTGACTTGATCTGACATGACTTGTATTGACCTGACTTGACCAGACCTGACTTGACTTGACCTAACTTGACCTGACTTGACCTGACTTGACCTGACTTGACCTGACTTGACCTGACCTGACTTGACTTTACCTGACATGACCTGACCTGACCTGACATGACTTGACCTGACTTGTCCTGACCTGACTTGACTTGATCTGACTTGACCTGACTTGACCTGACCTGACTTGACCTGACTTGACCTGACCTAACTTGACTTGACCAGACCTGACTTGACTTGACCTGACTTAACCTAAACTAACTTTATTTACCTGACTTGACCTGACCTAACTTGACTTGAACTGACATGACTTGTCTTGACCTGACGTGACCAGACCTGACTTGACTTGACCTGACTTGACCTAACCTGACTTGACCTGACCTGACTTGACCAGACTTGACCTGACTTGACCTGACTTGAACTGTCCTGACTTGACCTGACTTGACCTGACTTGACCTGACTTGACCTGACCTGACTTGACTTGAATTGACCTGACTTGACCTGACCTGACTTGACTTGACTTGACCTGACTTGACCTGTCCTGACTTGACCTGACTTGACCTGACTTGAACTGTCCTGACTTGACCTGACTTGACCTGACTTGGCCTGAATTGACCTGCCCTGCCCTGACTTGACCTGACCTGACTTGACCTGATTTAACCTGACCTGACTTGACATGACTTGACCTGACCTGACTTGATCTGACATGACTTGTATTGACCTGACTTGACCAGACCTGACTTGACTTGACCTGTCTTGACCTAACCTGACTTGATTTACCTGACTTGACCTGACCTAACTTGACTTGACCAGACCTGACTTGACTTGACCTGACTTGACCTAAACTGACTTTATTTACCTGACTTAACGTGACCTAACTTGACTTGACCTGACATGACTTTTCTTGACCTGACGTGACCAGACCTGACTTGACTTGACCTGACTTGACCTTACCTGACTTGACCTGACCAGACTTGACCAGACTTAACCTGACTTGACCTGACTTGAACTGTCCTGACTTGACCTGAATTGACCTGACTTGACTTGACTTGACTTGACTTGACCTGTCCTGACTTGACTTGACTTGACCTGACATGACCTGACTTAACCTGACTTGACCTTACTTGACTTGACCTAACTTAACTTGACCTGACTTGACCTGACTTGACCTGAACTGACTTGACTTTACCTGACATGAACTGACCTGACCTGACATGACTTGACCTGACTTGTCCTGACCTGACTTGGCTTGACCTGACTTGACTTGACCTGACTTGACCTGACTTGACCTGACCTGACTTGACCTGACTTGACCTGACCTGACTTGATCTGACATGACTTGTCTTGACCTGACTTGACCAGACCTGACTTGACCTAACCTGACTTGATTTACCTGACTTGACCTGACCTAACATGACTTGACCTGACTTGATTTGACTTGACCTGACTTGACCTGACCTGACTTGACTTTACCTGACATGACCTGACCTGACCTGACATGACTTGACCTGACTTGTCCTGACCTGACTTGACTTGACCTGACTTGACCTGACATGACTTGACCTGAATTGACCTGCCATGACTTGACCTGTCTTGACCTGACTTGACCTGACTTGACTTGACCTGACTTGACCTAACCTGACTTGTATTGACCTGACTTGACCAGACCAGACTTGACTTGACCTGACTTCGACCTGACATGACTTGTCTTGACCTGACGTGACCAGACCTGACTTGACTTGACCTGACTTGACCTAACCTGACTTGACCTGACCTGACTTGACCAGACTTGACCTGACTTGACCTGACCTGACTTGACCTGACTTGACCTGACTTGACCTGACCTGACTTAACTTGACTTGACCTGACTTGACCTGACTTGACCTGACCTGACTTAACTTGACTTGACCTGACTTGACCTGACTTGACCTCACTTGACTTGACCTAACTTGACTTGACCTGACTTGACCTGACTTGACCTGAATTGACCTGACCTGACTTGACCTGAATTGACCTGCCCTGCCCTGACTTGACTTGACTTGACTTGACCTGACTTGACCTGACCTGACTTGACCTGACTTGACTTGACCTGACTTGCTTGACCTAACTTGACTTGACCTGACTTGCTTGACCTGACTTGACCTGACTTGACCTGACTTGACCTGACCTGCCTTGACTTTACCTGACATGACCAGACCTGACCAGACATGACTTGACCGGACTGGACTTTACCTGACATGACCTGACCTGACCTGACATGACTTGACCTGACTTGTCTTGACTTGACCTGACTTGACCTGACTTGACCTGACTTGACCTGACCTGACTTGACCTGAATTGACCTGCCCTGACTTAACCTGACTTAACCTGACATTACTTGACCTGACCTGACCTGACTTGACCTGACTTGACCTGACTTTACCTGACTTGACCTGACCTGACTTGCCTTGACCTGAATTGACCTGACCTGACTTGACTTGACCTGACTTGACTTGACCTGACTTGCTTGACCTGACTTAACCTGACTTGACTTGACCTGACTTGACCTAACCTGACTTGATTTGACCTGACTTGACCTGACCTAACTTCACTCGACCTGACATGACCTGACCTGACCTGACCTGACTTGACCAGACTTGACCTGACTTGACCTGATTTTACCTGACCTGACCTGACTTGACCTGACCTGACTTGACTTTACCTGACATGACCAGACCTGACCTGTCCTTACTTGACCGAACTTTACTTTACCTGACTTGACCTGACTTGACCTGACTTGACCTGACCTGACTTAACTTTACCTGACATGACCTGACCTGAACTGACATGACCTGACTTGACTTTACCTGACATGACCAGACCTGACCTGTCCTTACTTGACCGAACTTTACTTTACCTGACATGACCTGACCTAACCTGACCTGACTTGACCAGACTTGACCTGACCTGACTTGGCCTGAATTGACCTGCCCTGCCCTGACTTGACCTGACTTGACTTGACCTGATTTAACCTGACCTGACTTGACCTGACTTGACCTGACCTGACTTGATCTGACATGACTTGTATTCACCTGACTTGACCAGACCTGACTTGACTTGACCTGTCTTGACCTAACCTGACTTGATTTACCTGACTTGACCTGACCTAACTTGACTTGACCAGACCTGACTTGACTTGACCTGACTTGACCTAAACTGACTTTATTTACCTGACTTAACCTGACCTAACTTGACTTGACCTGACATGACTTTTCTTGATCTGACGTGACCAGACCTGACTTGACTTGACCTGACTTGACCTTACCTGACTTGACCTGACCAGACTTGACCAGACTTAACCTGACTTGACCTGACTTGAACTGTCCTGACTTGACCTGAATTGACCTGACTTGACTTGACTTGACTTGACTTGACCTGTCCTGACTTGACTTGACTTGACCTGACATGACCTGACTTAACCTGACTTGACCTTACTTGACTTGACCTTACTTAACTTGACCTGACTTGACCTGACTTGACTTGACTTGACTTGACTTGACCTGTCCTGACTTGACTTGACTTGACCTGACATGACCTGACTTGACCTGACTTGACCTGACCTGACTTGACCTGACTTGACCTGACCTGACTTGATCTGACATGACTTGTCTTGACCTGACTTGACCAGACCTGACTTGACCTAACCTGACTTGATTTACCTGACTTGACCTGACCTAACATGACTTGACCTGACTTGATTTGACTTGACCTGACTTGACCTGACCTGACTTGACTTTACCTGACATGACCTGACCTGACCTGACATGACTTGACCTGACTTGTCCTGACCTCACTTGACTTGATCTGACTTGACCTGACATGACTTGACCTGAATTGACCTGCCATGACTTGACCTGACTTGACCTGACTTGACCTGACTTGACTTGACCTGACTTGACCTAACCTGACTTGTATTGACCTGACTTGACCAGACCTGACTTGACTTGACCTGACTTGACCTGACATGACTTGTCTTGACCTGACGTGACCAGACCTGACTTGACTTGACCTGACTTGACCTAACCTGACTTGACCTGACCTGACTTGACCAGACTTGACCTGACTTGACCTGACTTAAACTGTCCTGACTTGACCTGACTTGACCTGACTTGACCTGACTTCACCCGACCTGACTTGACCTGAATTGACCTGCCATGACTTGACCTGACTTGACCTGACTTGACCTGACTTGAGCAGACCTGACTTAACTTGACTTGACCTGACATGACCTGACTTGACCTCACTTGACTTAACCTAACTTGACTTGACCTGACTTGACCTGACTTGACCTGAATTGACCTGACCTGACTTGACCTGAATTGACCTGCCCTGCCCTGACTTGACTTGACTTGACTTGACCTGACTTGACCTGACCTGACTTGACCTGACTTGACCTGACCTGACTTGATCTGACATGACTTGTATTGACCTGACTTGACCAGACCTGACTTGACTTGACCTAACTTGACCTGACTTGACCTGACTTGACCTGACTTGACCTGACTTGACCTGACCTGACTTGACTTTACCTGACATGACCTGACCTGACCTGACATGACTTGACCTGACTTGTCCTGACCTGACTTGACTTGATCTGACTTGACCTGACTTGACCTGACCTGACTTGACCTGACTTGACCTGACCTAACTTGACTTGACCAGACCTGACTTGACTTGACCTGACTTAACCTAAACTAACTTTATTTACCTGACTTGACCTGACCTAACTTGACTTGAACTGACATGACTTGTCTTGACCTGACGTGACCAGACCTGACTTGACTTGACCTGACTTGACCTAACCTGACTTGACCTGACCTGACTTGACCAGACTTGACCTGACTTGACCTGACTTGAACTGTCCTGACTTGACCTGACTTGACCTGACTTGACCTGACTTGACCTGACCTGACTTGACTTGAATTGACCTGACTTGACCTGACCTGACTTGACTTGACTTGACCTGACTTGACCTGTCCTGACTTGACCTGACTTGGCCTGAATTGACCTGCCCTGCCCTGACTTGACCTGACTTGACTTGACCTGATTTAACCTGACCTGACTTGACCTGACTTGACCTGACCTGACTTGATCTGACATGACTTGTATTGACCTGACTTGACCAGACCTGACTTGACTTGACCTGTCTTGACCTAACCTGACTTGATTTACCTGACTTGACCTGACCTAACTTGACTTGACCAGACCTGACTTGACTTGACCTGACTTGACCTAAACTGACTTTATTTACCTGACTTAACGTGACCTAACTTGACTTGACCTGACATGACTTTTCTTGACCTGACGTGACCAGACCTGACTTGACTTGACCTGACTTGACCTTACCTGACTTGACCTGACCAGACTTGATTTACCTGACTTGACCTGACCTAACTTGACTTGACCAGACCTGACTTGACTTGACCTGACTTGACCTAAACTGACTTTATTTACCTGACTTAACGTGACCTAACTTGACTTGACCTGACATGACTTTTCTTGACCTGACGTGACCAGACCTGACTTGACTTGACCTGACTTGAACTGTCCTGACTTGACCTGAATTGACCTGACTTGACTTGACTTGACTTGACTTGACCTGTCCTGACTTGACTTGACTTGACCTGACATGACCTGACTTAACCTGACTTGACCTTACTTGAACTGTCCTGACTTGACCTGAATTGACCTGACTTGACTTGACTTGACTTGACTTGACCTGTCCTGACTTGACTTGACTTGACCTGACATGACCTGACTTAACCTGACTTGACCTTACTTGACTTGACCTTACTTAACTTGACCTGACTTGACCTGACTTGACCTGAACTGACTTGACTTTACCTGACATGAACTGACCTGACCTGATATGACTTGACCTGACTTGTCCTGACCTGACTTGGCTTGACCTGACTTGACTTGACCTGACTTGACCTGACTTGACCTGACCTGACTTGACCTGACTTGACCTGACCTGACTTGATCTGACATGACTTGTCTTGACCTGACTTGACCAGACCTGACTTGACCTAACCTGACTTGATTTACCTGACTTGACCTGACCTAACATGACTTGACCTGACTTGATTTGACTTGACCTGACTTGACCTGACCTGACTTGACTTTACCGGACATGACCTGACCTGACCTGACATGACTTGACCTGACTTGTCCTGACCTGACTTGACTTGACCTGACTTAACCTAAACTAACTTTATTTACCTGACTTGACCTGACCTAACTTGACTTGACCTGACTTGACCTAACCTGACTTGACCTGACCTGACTTGACCAGACTTGACCTGACTTGACCTGACTTGAACTGTCCTGACTTGACCTGACTTGACCTGACTTGACCTGACTTGACCTGACCTGACTTGACTTGAATTGACCTGACTTGACCTGACCTGACTTGACTTGACTTGACCTGACTTGACCTGTCCTGACTTGACCTGACTTGGCCTGAATTGACCTGCCCTGCCCTGACTTGACCTGACTTGACTTGACCTGATTTAACCTGACCTGACTTGACCTGACTTGACCTGACCTGACTTGATCTGACATGACTTGTATTGACCTGACTTGACCAGACCTGACTTGACTTGACCTGTCTTGACCTAACCTGACTTGATTTACCTGACTTGACCTGACCTAACTTGACTTGACCAGACCTGACTTGACTTGACCTGACTTGATCTAAACTGACTTTATTGACCTGACTTAACGTGACCTAACTTGACTTGACCTGACATGACTTTTCTTGACCTGACGTGACCAGACCTGACTTGACTTGACCTGACTTGACCTTACCTGACTTGACCTGACCAGACTTGACCAGACTTAACCTGACTTGACCTGACTTGAACTGTCCTGACTTGACCTGAATTGACCTGACTTGACTTGACTTGACTTGACTTGACCTGTCCTGACTTGACTTGACTTGACCTGACATGACCTGACTTAACCTGACTTGACCTTACTTGAACTGTCCTGACTTGACCTGAATTGACCTGACTTGACTTGACTTGACTTGACTTGACCTGTCCTGACTTGACTTGACTTGACCTGACATGACCTGACTTAACCTGACTTGACCTTACTTGACTTGACCTTACTTAACTTGACCTGACTTGACCTGACTTGACCTGAACTGACTTGACTTTACCTGACATGAACTGACCTGACCTGACATGACTTGACCTGACTTGTCCTGACCTGACTTGGCTTGACCTGACTTGACTTGACCTGACTTGACCTGACTTGACCTGACCTGACTTGACCTGACTTGACCTGACCTGACTTGATCTGACATGACTTGTCTTGACCTAACTTGACCAGACCTGACTTGACCTAACCTGACTTGATTTACCTGACTTGACCTGACCTAACATGACTTGACCTGACTTGATTTGACTTGACCTGACTTGACCTGACCTGACTTGACTTTACCTGACATGACCTGACCTGACCTGACATGACTTGACCTGACTTGTCCTGACCTGACTTGACTTGATCTGACTTGACCTGACATGACTTGACCTGAATTGACCTGCCATGACTTGACCTGACTTGACCTGACTTGACCTGACTTGACTTGACCTGACTTGACCTAACCTGACTTGTATTGACCTGACTTGACCAGACCTGACTTGACTTGACCTGACTTGACCTGACATGACTTGTCTTGACCTGACGTGACCAGACCTGACTTGACTTGACCTGACTTGACCTAACCTGACTTGACCTGACCTGACTTGACCAGACTTGACCTGACTTGACCTGACTTGAACTGTCCTGACTTGACCTGACTTGACCTGACTTGACCTGACTTGACCCGACCTGACTTGACCTGAATTGACCTGCCATGACTTGACCTGACTTGACCTGACTTGACCTGACTTGAGCAGACCTGACTTAACTTGACTTGACCTGACATGACCTGACTTGACCTCACTTGACTTGACCTAACTTGACTTGACCTGACTTGACCTGACTTGACCTGAATTGACCTGACCTGACTTGACCTGAATTGACCTGCCCTGCCCTGACTTGACTTGACTTGACTTGACCTGACTTGACCTGACCTGACTTGACCTGACTTGACCTGACCTGACTTGATCTGACATGACTTGTATTGACCTGACTTGACCAGACCTGACTTGACTTGACCTAACTTGACCTGACTTGACCTGACTTGACCTGACTTGACCTGACTTGACCTGACCTGACTTGACTTTACCTGACATGACCTGACCTGACCTGACATGACTTGACCTGACTTGTCCTGACCTGACTTGACTTGATCTGACTTGACCTGACTTGACCTGACCTGACTTGACCTGACTTGACCTGACCTAACTTGACTTGACCAGACCTGACTTGACTTGACCTGACTTAACCTAAACTAACTTTATTTACCTGACTTGACCTGACCTAACTTGACTTGAACTGACATGACTTGTCTTGACCTGACGTGACCAGACCTGACTTGACTTGACCTGACTTGACCTAACCTGACTTGACCTGACCTGACTTGACCAGACTTGACCTGACTTGACCTGACTTGAACTGTCCTGACTTGACCTGACTTGACCTGACTTGACCTGACTTGACCTGACCTGACTTGACTTGAATTGACCTGACTTGACCTGACCTGACTTGACTTGACTTGACCTGACTTGACCTGTCCTGACTTGACCTGACTTGACCTGACTTGAACTGTCCTGACTTGACCTGACTTGACCTGACTTGGCCTGAATTGACCTGCCCTGCCCTGACTTGACCTGACCTGACTTGACCTGATTTAACCTGACCTGACTTGACATGACTTGACCTGACCTGACTTGATCTGACATGACTTGTATTGACCTGACTTGACCAGACCTGACTTGACTTGACCTGTCTTGACCTAACCTGACTTGATTTACCTGACTTGACCTGACCTAACTTGACTTGACCAGACCTGACTTGACTTGACCTGACTTGACCTAAACTGACTTTATTTACCTGACTTAACGTGACCTAACTTGACTTGACCTGACATGACTTTTCTTGACCTGACGTGACCAGACCTGACTTGACTTGACCTGACTTGACCTTACCTGACTTGACCTGACCAGACTTGACCAGACTTAACCTGACTTGACCTGACTTGAACTGTCCTGACTTGACCTGAATTGACCTGACTTGACTTGACTTGACTTGACTTGACCTGTCCTGACTTGACTTGACTTGACCTGACATGACCTGACTTAACCTGACTTGACCTTACTTGACTTGACCTAACTTAACTTGACCTGACTTGACCTGACTTGACCTGAACTGACTTGACTTTACCTGACATGAACTGACCTGACCTGACATGACTTGACCTGACTTGTCCTGACCTGACTTGGCTTGACCTGACTTGACTTGACCTGACTTGACCTGACTTGACCTGACCTGACTTGACCTGACTTGACCTGACCTGACTTGATCTGACATGACTTGTCTTGACCTGACTTGACCAGACCTGACTTGACCTAACCTGACTTGATTTACCTGACTTGACCTGACCTAACATGACTTGACCTGACTTGATTTGACTTGACCTGACTTGACCTGACCTGACTTGACTTTACCTGACATGACCTGACCTGACCTGACATGACTTGACCTGACTTGTCCTGACCTGACTTGACTTGACCTGACTTGACCTGACATGACTTGACCTGAATTGACCTGCCATGACTTGACCTGACTTGACCTGACTTGACCTGACTTGACTTGACCTGACTTGACCTAACCTGACTTGTATTGACCTGACTTGACCAGACCAGACTTGACTTGACCTGACTTCGACCTGACATGACTTGTCTTGACCTGACGTGACCAGACCTGACTTGACTTGACCTGACTTGACCTAACCTGACTTGACCTGACCTGACTTGACCAGACTTGACCTGACTTGACCTGACCTGACTTGACCTGACTTGACCTGACTTGACCTGACCTGACTTAACTTGACTTGACCTGACTTGACCTGACTTGACCTGACCTGACTTAACTTGACTTGACCTGACTTGACCTGACTTGACCTCACTTGACTTGACCTAACTTGACTTGACCTGACTTGACCTGACTTGACCTGAATTGACCTGACCTGACTTGACCTGAATTGACCTGCCCTGCCCTGACTTGACTTGACTTGACTTGACCTGACTTGACCTGACCTGACTTGACCTGACTTGACTTGACCTGACTTGCTTGACCTAACTTGACTTGACCTGACTTGCTTGACCTGACTTGACCTGACTTGACCTGACTTGACCTGACCTGCCTTGACTTTACCTGACATGACCAGACCTGACCAGACATGACTTGACCGGACTGGACTTTACCTGACATGACCTGACCTGACCTGACATGACTTGACCTGACTTGTCTTGACTTGACCTGACTTGACCTGACTTGACCTGACTTGACCTGACCTGACTTGACCTGAATTGACCTGCCCTGACTTAACCTGACTTAACCTGACATTACTTGACCTGACCTGACCTGACTTGACCTGACTTGACCTGACTTTACCTGACTTGACCTGACCTGACTTGCCTTGACCTGAATTGACCTGACCTGACTTGACTTGACCTGACTTGACTTGACCTGACTTGCTTGACCTGACTTAACCTGACTTGACTTGACCTGACTTGACCTAACCTGACTTGATTTGACCTGACTTGACCTGACCTAACTTCACTCGACCTGACATGACCTGACCTGACCTGACCTGACTTGACCAGACTTGACCTGACTTGACCTGATTTTACCTGACCTGACCTGACTTGACCTGACCTGACTTGACTTTACCTGACATGACCAGACCTGACCTGTCCTTACTTGACCGAACTTTACTTTACCTGACATGACCTGACCTAACCTGACTTGACTTGACCAGACTTGACCTGACTTGACCTGACCTGACTTGACCAGACTTGACCTGACTTAACCTGACTTGACCTGTTCTGACTTGACCTGACTTGACCTGACTTGACCTGACTTGACCTAACCTGACTTGTTTTGACATGACTTGACCTGACCTAACTTGACTAGACCTGACTTGACCTGACTTGACCTGACTTGACCTGACCTGACTTAACTTTACCTGACATGACCTGACCTGAACTGACATGACCTGACTTGACTTTACCTGACATGACCAGACCTGACCTGTCCTTACTTGACCGAACTTTACTTTACCTGACATGACCTGACCTAACCTGACCTGACTTGACCAGACTTGACCTGACTTAACCTGACTTGACCTGTTCTGACTTGACCTGACTTGACCTAACCTGACTTGTCTTGACCTGACTTGACCTGACCTAACTTGACTTGAACAGACTTGACCTGAGTTGACCTGACTTGACCTGACCTAAACTGACCTGACCTGACTTGACCTGACTTGAATTAACCTGACTTGCTTGACCTGACTTGACCTGACTTGACTTGACCTGACTTGACCTGACATCACTTGTCTTGACCTGACTTGACCTGACCTAACTTGACTTGACCTGACTTGACCTGACTTGACCTGACTTGACCTGACCTGACTTAACTTTACCTGACATGATCTGACCTGAACTGGCATGACTTGACCTGACTTGTCCTGACCTGACTTGACTTGACCTGACTTGACCTGACATCATTTGTCTTGACCTGACTTGACCTGACCTAACTTGACTTGACCTGACTTGACCTGACTTGACCTGACTTGACCTGACTTGACCTGACATGACTTAAATATACCTGACATGACCTGACCTGACCTGACATGACTTGACCTGACTTGTCCTGACCTGACTTGATTTGACCTGACTTGACCTGACATGAATTGTCTTGACCTGACTTGACCAGACCTGACTTGACTTGACCTGACTTGACCTAACATAACTTGACCTAACCTGACTTGACCAGACTTGACCTGACTTGACCTGAATTGACCTGCCCTGACTTGACCTGACCTGACTTGACTTGACCTGAATTGACCTGACCTGACTTGACTTGACCTGACTTGACTTGACCTGACATGACCTGACATGACCTGACCTGACCTGACTTGACCTGACTTGACTTGACCTGACTTGCTTGACCTGACTTGACCTGACTTGCTTGACCTGACTTGACCTGACTTGACTTGACCTGACTTGACCTAACCTAACTTGACTCGACCTGACATGACCTGACCTGACCTGACTTGAACTGTCCTGACTTGACCTGACTTGACCTGACTTGACCTGAATTGACCTGACCTGACTTGACCTGAATTGACCTGCCCTGACTTGACCTGACTTGACTTGACTTGACCTGACTTGACTTGACCTGACCTGACCTAACTTGACCTGACCTGACTTGACCAGACTTGACCTGACTTGACCTGAATTGACCTGCCCTGTCTTGACCTGACCTGACTTGACTTGACCTGAATTGACCTGACCTGACTTGACTTGACCTGACTTGACTTGACCTGACTTGACTTGACCTGACTTGACCTGACCTGACTTGACCTGAATTGACCTGACCTGACTTGACCTGAATTGACCTGCCCTGACTTGACCTGACTTGACTTGACTTGACCTGACTTGACTTGACCTGACCTGACCTGACCTGACTTGACCTGACTTGATCTGACTTGACTTGACCTGACTTGCTTGACCTGACTTAACCTGACTTGACTTGACCTGACTTGACCTAACCTGACTTGATTTGACCTGACTTGACCTGACCTAACTTGACTCGACCTGACATGACCTGACCTGACCTGACTTGAACTGTCCTGACTTGACCTGACTTGACCTGACTTGACCTGACCTGACTTAACTTTACCTGACATGACCTAACCTGAACTGACATGACTTGACCTGACTTGTCCTGACCTGACTTGACTTGACCTGATTTGACCTGACATCACTTGTCTTGACCTGACTTGACCTGACCTAACTTGACTTGAACTGACTTGACATGACTTGACCTGACTTGACCTGACATGACTTAAATATACCTGACATGACCTGACCTGACCTGACATGACTTGACCTGACATCACTTGTCTTGACCTGACTTGACCTGACCTGACTTAACTTGACCTGACATGACCTGACCTGAACTGACATGACTTGACCTGACTTGTCCTGACCTGACTTGACTTGACCTGACTTGACCTGACATCACTTGTCTTGACCTGACTTGACCTGACCTAACTTGACTTGACCTGACTTGACCTGACTTGACCTGAATTGACCTGACCTGACTTGACCTGACTTGACCTGTCCTGACTTAACCTGACCTGACTTGACTTGACCTGACTTGACCTGACCTGACTTGACTTGACCTGACTTGACCTGACATGAATTGTCTTGACCTGACTTGACCAGACCTGACTTGACTTGACCTGACTTGACCTAACCTAACTTGACCGGACCTGACTTGACCAGACTTGACCTGACTTGACCTGAATTGACCTGCCCTGACTTGACCTGACCTGACTTGACTTGACCTGAATTGACCTGACCTGACTTGACTTGACCTGACTTGACTTGACCTGACATGACCTGACCTGACCTGACCTGACCTGACTTGACCTGACTTGACTTGACCTGACTTGCTTGACCTGACTTGACCTGACTTTCTTGACCTGACTTGACCTGACTTGACTTGACTTGACCTGACTTGACCTGACCTAACTTGACCTGACTTGACTTGACCTGACATGACCTGACCTGACCTGACCTGACCTGAATTGACCTAACTTGACTTGACCTGACTTGCCCTGACTTGACCTGACTTGATCTGACTTGACCTGACTTGACCTGACTTGACCTGATTTGACCTGACCTGACTTGACTTGACCTGAATTGACCTGACCTGACCTGACTTGACCTGACTTGACCTGACTTGACCTGACTTGACCTGACTTGACCTGACTGGACCTGACTTGACCTAACCTGACTTGACTTGACCTGAATTGACCTGACCTGACTTGACTTGACCTGACTTGACTTGACCTGACATGACCTGACCTGACCTGACCTGACCTGGCTTGACCTGACTTGACTTGACCTGACTTGCTTGACCTGACTTGACTTGACCTGACTTGCTTGACCTGACTTGACCTGACTTGACCTGACTTGACCTGACCTGACTTGACTTGACCTGACTTGACCTGACCTGACTTGACTTGACCTGACTTGACCTGACATGAATTGTCTTGACCTGACTTGACCAGACCTGACTTGACTTGACCTGACTTGACCTAACCTAACTTGACCGGACCTGACTTGACCAGACTTGACCTGACTTGACCTGAATTGACCTGCCCTGACTTGACCTGACCTGACTTGACTTGACCTGAATTGACCTGACCTGACTTGACTTGACCTGACTTGACTTGACCTGACATGACCTGACCTGACCTGACCTGACCTGACTTGACCTGACTTGACTTGACCTGACTTGCTTGACCTGACTTGACCTGACTTTCTTGACCTGACTTGACCTGACTTGACTTGACTTGACCTGACTTGACCTGACCTAACTTGACCTGACTTGACTTGACCTGACATGACCTGACCTGACCTGACCTGACCTGAATTGACCTAACTTGACTTGACCTGACTTGCCCTGACTTGACCTGACTTGATCTGACTTGACCTGACTTGACCTGACTTGACCTGATTTGACCTGACCTGACTTGACTTGACCTGAATTGACCTGACCTGACCTGACCTGACCTGACTTGACCTGACTTGACCTGACTTGACCTGACTTGACCTGACTGGACCTGACTTGACCTAACCTGACTTGACTTGACCTGAATTGACCTGACCTGACTTGACTTGACCTGACTTGACTTGACCTGACATGACCTGACCTGACCTGACCTGACCTGGCTTGACCTGACTTGACTTGACCTGACTTGCTTGACCTGACTTGACTTGACCTGACTTGCTTGACCTGACTTGACCTGACTTGACCTGACTTGACCTGACCTGACTTGACTTTACCTGACATGACCAGACCTGACCAGACATGACTTGACCGGACTGGACTTTACCTGACATGACCTGACCTGACCTGACATGACTTGACCTGACTTGTCTTGACTTGACCCGACTTGACCTGACTTGACCTGACTTGACCTGACCTGACTTGACCTGAATTGACCTGCTCTGACTTAACCTGACTTAACCTGACATTACTTGACCTGACCTGACCTGACTTGACCTGACTTGACCTGACTTTACCTGACTTGACCTGACCTGACTTGCCTTGACCTGAATTGACCTGACCTGACTTGACTTGACCTGACTTGACTTGACCTGACATGACCTAACCTGACCTGACCTGAATTGACCTGACTTGACTTGACCTGACTTGCTTGACCTGACTTAACCTGACTTGACTTGACCTGACTTGACCTGACTTGACCTGACCTGACTTGACCTGAATTGACCTGCCCTGACTTAACCTGACTTAACCTGACATTACTTGACCTGACCTGACCTGACTTGACCTGACTTGACCTGACTTTACCTGACTTGACCTGACCTGACTTGCCTTGACCTGAATTGACCTGACCTGACTTGACTTGACCTGACTTGACTTGACCTGACATGACCTAACCTGACCTGACCTGAATTGACCTGACTTGACTTGACCTGACTTGCTTGACCTGACTTAACCTGACTTGACTTGACCTGACTTGACCTAACTTGACCTGATTTGACCTGACCTGACCTGACTTGACCTGACCTGACTTGACTTTACCTGACATGACCAGACCTGACCTGTCCTTACTTGACCGAACTTTACTTTACCTGACATGACCTGACCTGACCTGACCTGACTTGACCAGACTTGACCTGACTTGACCTGACCTGACTTGACCAGACTTGACCTGACTTGACCTGACTTGACCTGACCTGACTTTACTTTACCTGACATGACCTGACCTGAAGTGACATGACTTGACCTGACTTGTCCTGACCTGACTTGACTTGACCTGACTTGACCTGACATGAATTGTCTTGACCTGACTTGACCAGACCTGACTTGACTTGACCTGACTTGACCTAACCTAACTTGACCTGCCCTGACTTGACCTGACCTGACTTGACTTGACCTGAATTGACCTGACCTGACTTGACTTGACCTGACTTGACTTGACCTGACATGACCTGACCTGACCTGACCTGACCTGACTTGACCTGACTTGACTTGACCTGACTTGCTTGACCTGACTTGACCTGACTTGCTTGACCTGACTTGACCTGACTTGACTTGACCTGACTTGACCTAACCTGACTTGACTTGACCTGACTTGACCTGACCTAACTTGACTCGACCTGACATGACCTGACCTGACCTGACTTGAACTGTCCTGACTTGACCTGACTTGACCTGAATTGACCTGACCTGACTTGACCTGAATTGACCTGCCCTGACTTGACCTGACTTGAATTGACTTGACCTGACTTGACTTGACCTGACCTGACCTAACTTGACCTGACCTGACTTGACCAGACTTGACCTGACTTGACCTGAATTGACCTGCCCTGACTTGACCTGACCTGACTTGACTTGACCTGAATTGACCTGACCTGACTTGACTTGACCTGACTTGACTTGACCTGACTTGACTTGACCTGACTTGACCTGACCTGACTTGACCTGAATTGACCTGACCTGACTTGACCTGAATTGACCTGACTTGACCTGAATTGACCTGCCCTGACTTGACCTGACCTGACTTGACTTGACCTGAATTGACCTGACCTGACTTGACTTGACCTGACTTGACTTGACCTGACTTGACTTGACCTGACTTGACCTGACCTGACTTGACCTGAATTGACCTGACCTGACTTGACCTGAATTGACCTGCCCTGACTTGACCTGACTTGACTTGACTTGACCTGACTTGACTTGACCTGACCTGACCTGACCTGACTTGACCTGACTTGATCTGACTTGACTTGACCTGACTTGCTTGACCTGACTTAACCTGACTTGACTTGACCTGACTTGACCTAACCTGACTTGATTTGACCTGACTTGACCTGACCTAACTTGACTCGACCTGACATGACCTGACCTGACCTGACTTGAACTGTCCTGACTTGACCTGACTTGACCTGACTTGACCTGAATTGACCTGACCTGACTTGACCTGAATTGACCTGCCCTGACTTGACCTGACTTGACTTGACTTGACCTGACTTGACTTTACCTGACCTGACCTGACCTGACTTGACCTGACTTGATCTGACTTGACTTGACCTGACTTGCTTGACCTGACTTAACCTGAGTTGACTTGACCTGACTTGACCTAACCTGACTTGATTTGACCTGGCTTGACCTGACCTAACTTGACTCGACCTGACATGACCTGACCTGACCTGCCCTGACTTGACCTGACCTGACTTGACTTGACCTGAATTGACCTGACCTGACTTGACTTGACCTGACTTGACTTGACCTGACATGACCTGACCTGACCTGACCTGACCTGACTTGACCTGACTTGACTTGACCTGACTTGCTTGACCTGACTTGACCTGACTTGCTTGACCTGACTTGACCTGACTTGACTTGACCTGACTTGACCTAACCTGACTTGATTTGACCTGACTTGACCTGACCTAACTTGACTTGACCTGACTTGACGTGACTTGACGTGACTTGACCTGACATGACTTAAATATACCTGACATGACCTGACCTGACCTGACATGACTTGATCTGACTTGTCCTCACCTGACTTGACTTGACCTGACTTGACCTGACATTACTTGTCTTGACCTGACTTGACCTGACCTAACTTGACTTGACCTGACTTGACCTGACTTGACCTGACTTGACCTGACCTGACTTAACTTTACCTGACATGACCTGACCTGAACTGACATGACTTGACCTGACTTGTCCTGACCTGACTTGACTTGACCTGACTTGACCTGACATCATTTGTCTTGACCTGACTTGACCTGACCTAACTTGACTTGACCTGACTTGACATGACTTGACCTGACTTGACCTGACTTGACCTGACATGACTTAAATATACCTGACATGACCTGACCTGACCTGACATGACTTGACCTGACTTGTCCTGACCTGACTTGACTTGACCTGACATGAATTGTCTTGACCTGACTTGACCAGACCTGACTTGACTTGACCTGACTTGACCTAACCTAACTTGACCTAACCTGACTTGACCAGACTTGACCTGACTTGACCTGAATTGACCTGCCCTGACTTGACCTGACCTGACTTGACTTGACCTGAATTGACCTGACCTGACTTGACTTGACCTGACTTGCTTGACCTGACTTGACCTGACTTGACTTGACCTGACTTGACCTAACCTGACTTGACTTGACCTGACTTGACCTGACCTAACTTGACTCGACCTGACATGACCTGACCTGACCTGACTTGAACTGTCCTGACTTGACCTGACTTGACCTGACTTGACCTGAATTGACCTGACCTGACTTGACCTGAATTGACCTGCCCTGACTTGACCTGACTTGACTTGACTTGACCTGACTTGACTTGACCTGACCTGACCTAACTTGACCTGACCTGACTTGACCAGACTTGACCTGACTTGACCTGAATTGACCTGCCCTGACTTGACCTGACCTGACTTGACTTGACCTGAATTGACCTGACCTGACTTGACTTGACCTGACTTGACTTGACCTGACTTGACTTGACCTGACTTGACCTGACCTGACTTGACCTGAATTGTCCTGACCTGACTTGACCTGAATTGACCTGCCCTGACTTGACCTGACTTGACTTGACCTGACTTGACTTGACCTGACCTGACCTGACCTGACTTGACCTGACTTGATCTGACTTGACTTGACCAGACTTGCTTGACCTGACTTAACCTGACTTGACTTGACCTGACTTGACCTAACCTGACTTGATTTGACCTGACTTGAGCTGACCTGACTTGACTTTACCTGACATGACCAGACCGGACCTGATCTTACTTGACCGAACTTGACTTTACCTGACATGACCTGACCTGACCTGACCTGACCTGACTTGACTTGACCTGACTTGACTTGACCTGACTTGACTTGACCTGACTTGACCTGACCTGACTTGACCTGAATTGTCCTGACCTGACTTGACCTGAATTGACTTGACCTGACTTGACCTGAATTGACCTGCCCTGACTTGACCTGACTTGACTTGACTTGACCTGACTTGACTTGACCTGACCTGACCTGACCTGACTTGACCTGACTTGATCTGACTTGACTTGACCTGACTTGCTTGACCTGACTTAACCTGACTTGACTTGACCTGACTTGACCTAACCTGACTTGATTTGACCTGGCTTGACCTGACCTAACTTGACTCGACCTGACATGACCTGACCTGACCTGCCCTGACTTGACCTGACCTGACTTGACTTGACCTAAATTGACCTGACCTGACTTGACTTGACCTGACTTGACTTGACCTGACATGACCTGACCTGACCTGACCTGACCTGACTTGACCTGACTTGACTTGACCTGACTTGCTTGACCTGACTTGACCTGACTTGCTTGACCTGACTTGACCTGACTTGACTTGACCTGACTTGACCTAACCTGACTTGATTTGACCTGACTTGACCTGACCTAACTTGACTCGACCTGACATGACCTGACCTGACCTGACTTGAACTGTCCTGACTTGACCTGACTTGACCTGACTTGACCTGAATTGACCTGACCTGACTTGACTTGAATTGACCTGCCCTGACTTGACCTGACTTGACTTGACTTGACCTGACTTGACTTGACCTGACCTGACCTGACCTGGCTTGACCTAACTTGATCTGACTTGACTTGACCTGAGTTGCTTGACCTGACTTAACCTGACTTGACTTGACCTGACTTGACCTAACCTGACTTGATTTGACCTGACTTGACCTGACCTAACTTGACTCGACCTGACATGACCTGACCTGACCTGACCTGACATGACCTGACCTGAACTGACATGACTTGACCTGACTTGTCCTGACCTGACTTGACTTGACCTGACTTGACCTGACATCACTTGTCTTGACCTGACTTGACCTGACCTAACTTGACTTCACCAGACTTGACCTGACTTGACCTGACTTGACCTGTTCTGACTTGACCTGACTTGACCTGACTTGTCTTGACTTGATCTGACCTGACTGGACCTAAATTTACCTGCACTGACTTGACCTGAATTGACCTGTTCAGACTTGACCTGACTTGACCTGACCTAAACTGACCTGACCTGACTTAACCTGACCTGACTTGACCTAACCTGACTTGTTTTGACCTGACTTGACCTGACCTAACTTGACTAGACCTGACTTGACCTGACTTGACCGGACTTGACCTGACCTGACTTAACTTTACCTGACATGACCTGACCTGACCTGACATGACTTGACCTGACTTGTCCTGACCTGACTTGACTTGACCTGACTTGACCTGACATCACTTGTCTTGACCTGACTTGACCTGACCTAACTTGACTTGACCTGACTTGACCTGACTTGACCTGACTTGACCTGACCTGACTTAACTTTACCTGACATGACCTGACCTGAACTGACATGACATGACTTGACCTGACTTGTCCTGACCTAACTTGACTTGACCTGACTTGACCTGACATCACTTGTCTTGACCTGACTTGACCTGACCTAACTTGATTTGACCTGACTTGACCTGACTTGACCTGACTTGACCTGACATGACTTAAATATACCTGACATAACCTGACCTGACCTGACTTGTCCTGACCTGACTTGACTTGACCTGACTTGACCTGACATGAATTGTCTTGACCTGACTTGACAAGACCTAACTTGACTTGACCTGACTTGACCTAACCTAACTTGACCTGACCTGACTTGACCAGACTTGACCTGACTTGACCTGACTTGACTTGACCTGACTTGCTTGACCTGACTTGACCTGACTTGCTTGACCTGACTTGACCTGACTTGACTTGACCTGACTTGACCTAACCTGACTTGATTTGACCTGACTTGACCTGACTTGAACTGTCCTGACTTGACCTGACTTGACCAGACTTGACCTGACTTGACCTGACTTGACCTGACCTGACCTGACTTGACCTGACCTGACTTGACTTTACCTGACATGACCAGACCTGACCTGACCTTACTTGACCGAACTTGACTTTACCTAACATGACCTGACCTGACCTGACCTGACATGACTGGACCTGACCTGACCTGACTTGACCAGACTTGACTTGACTTGACCTGACTTGACCTGACCTGACCTGACTTGACCTAACCTGACTTGACTTTACCTGACATGACCAGACCTGACCTGACCTTACTTGACCGAACTTGACTTTACCTGACATGACCTGACAACCTGACCTGACTTGACCTGACTTGACCTGACTTGACCTGACCTGACTTGACCTGACTTGACCTGACTTGTCTTGACTTGACCTGACCTGACTTGACCTAAATTTACCTTCCCCTTACTTGACCTGAATTGACCTGTTCTGACTTGACCTGACTTGACCTGACCTGACTTGACCTGACTTGACCTGACTTGACTTGACCTGACATGACCTGTCCTGACCTGACCTGACCTGACTTGACCTGACTTGACTTGACCTGACTTGCTTGACCTGACTTGACCTGACTTGCTTGACCTGACTTGACCTGACTTGACTTGACCTGACTTGACCTAACCTGACTTGATTTGACCTGACTTGACCTGACCTAACTTGACTCGACCTGACATGACCTGACTTGAACTGTCCTGACTTGACCTGAATTGACCTGACTTGACCTGAATTGACCTGACCTAACTTGACCTGAATTGACCTGCCCTGACTTGACCTGACTTGACTTGACTTGACCTGACTTGACTTGACCTGACCTGACCTGACCTGACTTGACCTGACTTGATCTGACTTGACCTGACCTGACCTGACTTGACCTGACCTGACTTGACTTTACCTGACATGACCAGACCTGACCTGACCTTACTTGACCTGACTTGACTTGACCTGACTTGACCTAACCTGACTTGATTTGACCTGACTTGACCTGAGCTAACTTGACTCGACCTGACATAACCTGACCTGACCTGACTTGAACTGTCCTGACTTGACCTGACTTGACCTGACTTGACCTGAATTGACCTGACCTGACTTGACCTGAATTGACCTGCCCTGACTTGACCTGACTTGACTTGACTTGACCTGACTTGACTTGACCTGACCTGACCTGACCTGACTTGACCTGACTTAACCTGACTTGACTTGACCTGACTTGACCTAACCTGACTTGATTTGACCTGACTTGACCTGACCTAACTTGACTCGACCTGACATGACCTGACCTGACCTGACCTGACTTGACCAGACTTGACCTGACTTGACCTGACTTGACCTGACCTGACCTGACTTGACCTGACCTGACTTGACTTTACCTGACATGACCAGACCTGACCTGACCTTACTTGACCTGACTTGACTTGACCTGACTTGACCTGTTCTGACTTGACCTGACTTGACCTGACTTGACCTGAATTGACCTGACCTGACTTGACCCGAATTGACCTGCCCTGACTTGACCTGAATTGACTTGACTTGACCTGACTTGACCTAACCTGACTTGTTTTGACCTGACTTGACCTGACTTGACCTGACCTGACTTGACTTTACCTGACATGACCAGACCTGACCTGACCTTACTTGACCTGACTTGACTTGACCTGACTTGACCTAACCTGACTTGATTTGACCTGACTTGACCTGACCTAACTTGACTCGACCTGACATGACCTGACCTGACCTGACTTGAACTGTCCTGACTTGACCTGACTTGACCTGACTTGACCTGACTTGACCTGACTTGACCTAACCTGACTTGATTTGACCTGACTTGACCTGACCTAACTTGACTCGACCTGACATGACCTGACCTGACCTGACTTGACCTGACTTGACTTGACTTGACCTGACTTGACTTGACCTGACCTGACCTGACCTGACTTGACCTAACTTGATCTGACTTGACATGACCTGACTTGCTTGACCTGACTTAACCTGACTTGACTTGACCTGACTTGACCTAACCTGACTTGATTGGACCTGACTTGACCTGACCTAACTTGACTCGACCTGACATGACCTGACCTGACCTGACTTGAAGTGTCCTGACTTGACCTTACTTGACCTGACTTGACCTGTCCTGACTTAACCTGACCTGACTTGACTTGACCTGACTTGACCTGACCTGACTTGACTTGACCTGACTTTACCTGACATGACTTGACCTGACTTGACCTTACTTGACCTGACTTGACCTGACTTGACCTGACTGGACCTGACCTGACTTAACTTTACCTGACATGACCTGACCTGAACTGACATGACATGACTTCACCTGACTTGTCCTGACCTAACTTGACTTGACCTGACTTGACCTGACATCACTTGTCTTGACCTGACTTGACCTGACCTAACTTGACTTGACCTGACTTGACCTGACTTGACCTGACTTGACCTGACTTGACCTGACATGACTTAAATATACCTGACATAACCTGACCTGACCTAACTTGTCCTGACCTGACTTGACTTGACCTGACTTGACCTGACATGAATTGTCTTGACCTGACTTGACAAGACCTGACTTGACTTGACCTGACTTGACCTAACCTAACTTGACCTGACCTGACTTGACCAGACTTGACCTGACTTGACCTGACTTGAACTGTCCTGACTTGACCTGACTTGACCTAACCTGACCTGACTTGACCTGACTTGACTTGACCTGACTTGCTTGACCTGACTTGACCTGACTTGCTTGACCTGACTTGCTTGACCTGACTTGACATGACCTGACTTGACCTAACCTGACTTGATTTGACCTGACTTGACCTGACTTGAACTGTCCTGACTTGACCTGACTTGACCAGACTTGACCTGACTTGACCTGACTTGACCTGACCTGACCTGACTTGACCTGACCTGTCTTGACTTTACCTGACATGACCAGACCTGACCTGACCTTACTTGACCGAACTTGACTTTACCTGACATGACCTGACCTGACCTGACCTGACATGACCGGACCTGACCTGACCTGACTTGACCAGACTTGACCTGACTTGACCTGACTTGCTTGACCTGACTTGACCTGACTTGACATGACCTGACTTGACCTAACCTGACTTGATTTGACCTGACTTGACCTGACTTGAACTGTCCTGACTTGACCTGACTTGACCAGACTTGACCTGACTTGACCTGACTTGACCTGACCTGACCTGACTTGACCTGACCTGTCTTGACTTTACCTGACATGACCAGACCTGACCTGACCTTACTTGACCGAACTTGACTTTACCTGACATGACCTGACCTGACCTGACCTGACATGACCGGACCTGACCTGACCTGACTTGACCAGACTTGACCTGACTTGACCTGACTTGACCTGACCTGACCTGACTTGACCTGACCTGACTTGACCTGACTTGTCTTGACTTGACCTGACCTGACTTGACCTAAATTTACCTTCCCCTTACTTGACCTGAATTGACCTGTTCTGACTTGACCTGACATGACCTGTCCTGACCTGACCTGACCTGACTTGACCTGGCTTGACTTGACCTGTCTTGACTTTACCTGACATGACCAGACCTGACCTGACCTTACTTGACCGAACTTGACTTTACCTGACATGACCTGACCTGACCTGACCTGACATGACCGGACCTGTCCTGACCTGACTTGACCAGACTTGACCTGACTTGACCTGACTTGACCTGACCTGACCTGACTTGACCTGACCTGACCTGACTTGACCTGACCTGACTTGACTTTACCTGACATGACCAGACCTGACCTGACCTTACTTGACCTGACTTGACTTGACCTGACTTGACCTAACCTGACTTGATTTGACCTGACTTGACCTGATCTAACTTGACTCGACCTGACATGATATGACCTGACCTGACTTGAACTGTCTTGACTTGACCTGACTTGACCTGACTTGACCTAAATTGACCTGACCTGACTTGACCTGAATTGACCTGCCCTGACTTGACCTGACTTGACTTGACTTGACCTGACTTGACTTGACCTGACCTGACCTGACCTGACTTGACCTGACTTAACCTGACTTGACTTGACCTGACTTGACCTAACCTGACTTGATTTGACCTGACTTGACCTGACCTAACTTGACTCGACCTGACATGACCTGACCTGACCTGACCTGACTTGACCAGACTTGACCTGACTTGACCTGACTTGACCTGACCTGACCTGACTTGACCTGACCTGACTTGACTTTACCTGACCTGACCTTACTTGACCTGACTTGACTTGACCTGACTTGACCTAACCTGACTTGATTTGACCTGACTTGACCTGACCTAACTTGACTCGACCTGACATGACCTGACCTGACCTGACTTGAACTGTCCTGACTTGACCTGACTTGACCTGACTTGACCTGAATTGACCTGACCTGACTTGACCCGAATTGACCTGCCCTGACTTGACCTGACTTGACTTGACTTGACCTGACTTGACCTGACATGACTTAAATATACCTGACATGACCTGACCTGACCTGACATGACCTGACCTGACCTGACTTGAACTGTCCTGACTTGACCTGACTTGACCTGACTTGACCTGACCTGACTTAACTTTACCTGACATGACCTGACCTGAACTGACATGACTTGACCTGACTTGTCCTGACCTGACTTGACTTGACCTGACTTGACCTGACATCACTTGTCTTGACCTGACTTGACCTGACCTAACTTGACTTGACCTGACTTGACCTGACTTGACCTGACATGACTTAAATATACCTGACATGACCTGACCTGACCTGACATGACTTGACCTGACATCACTTGTCTTGACCTGACTTGACCTGACCTGACTTAACTTTACCTGACATGACCTGACCTGAACTGACATGACTTGACCTGACTTGTCCTGACCTGACTTGACTTGACCTGACTTGACCTGACATCACTTGTCTTGACCTGACTTGACCTGACCTAACTTGACTTGACCTGACTTGACCTGACTTGACCTGAATTGACCTGACCTGACTTGACCTGACTTGACCTGTCCTGACTTAACCTGACCTGACTTGACTTGACCTGACTTGACCTGACCTGACTTGACTTGACCTGACTTGACCTGACATGAATTGTCTTGACCTGACTTGACCAGACCTGACTTGACTTGACCTGACTTGACCTAACCTAACTTGACCTGACCTGACTTGACCAGACTTGACCTGACTTGACCTGAATTGACCTGCCCTGACTTGACCTGACCTGACTTGACTTGACCTGAATTGACCTGACCTGACTTGACTTGACCTGACTTGACTTGACCTGACATGACCTAACCTGACCTGACCTGACCTGACTTGACCTGACTTGACTTGACCTGACTTGCTTGACCTGACTTGACCTGACTTGCTTGACCTGACTTGACCTGACTTGACTTGACTTGACCTGACTTGACTTGACCTGACCTGACCTGACCTGACTTGACCTAACTTGATCTGACTTGACATGACCTGACTTGCTTGACCTGACTTAACTTGACTTGACTTGACCTGACTTGACCTAACCTGACTTGATTTGACCTGACTTGACCTGACCTAACTTGACTCTACCTGACATGACCTGACCTGACCTGACTTGAAGTGTCCTGACTTGACCTGACTTGACCTGACTTGACCTGTCCTGACTTAACCTGACCTGACTTGACTTGACCTGACTTGACCTGACCTGACTTGACTTGACCTGACTTTACCTGACATGACTTGACCTGACTTGACCTGACTTGACCTGACCTAACTTGTCCTGACTTGACTTGACCTGACATGACCTGACCTGACCTGACCTGATCTGACTTGACCTAACTTGACTTGACCTGACTTGACCTGACTTGATCTGACTTGATCTGACTTGACCTGACTTGACCTGACTTGACCTGATTTGACCTGACCTGACTTGACTTGACCTGAATTGACCTGACCTGACCTGACTTGACCTGACTTGACCTGACTTGACCTGACTTGACCTGACTTGACCTGACTGGACCTGACTTGACCTGACCTGACTTGACTTGACCTGAATTGACCTGACCTGACTTGACCTGAATTGACCTGCCCTGACTTGACCTGACTTGACTTGACTTGACCTGACTTGACTTTACCTGACCTGACCTGACCTGACTTGACCTGACTTGATCTGACTTGACTTGACCTGACTTGCTTGACCTGACTTAACCTGAGTTGACTTGACCTGACTTGACCTAACCTGACTTGATTTGACCTGGCTTGACCTGACCTAACTTGACTCGACCTGACATGACCTGACCTGACCTGCCCTGACTTGACCTGACCTGACTTGACTTGACCTGAATTGACCTGACCTGACTTGACTTGACCTGACTTGACTTGACCTGACTTGCTTGACCTGACTTGACCTGACTTGACTTGACCTGACTTGACCTAACCTGACTTGACTTGACCTGACTTGACCTGACCTAACTTGACTCGACCTGACATGACCTGACCTGACCTGACTTGAACTGTCCTGACTTGACCTGACTTGACCTGACTTGACCTGAATTGACCTGACCTGACTTGACCTGAATTGACCTGCCCTGACTTGACCTGACTTGACTTGACTTGACCTGACTTGACTTGACCTGACCTGACCTAACTTGACCTGACCTGACTTGACCAGACTTGACCTGACTTGACCTGAATTGACCTGCCCTGACTTGACCTGACCTGACTTGACTTGACCTGAATTGACCTGACCTGACTTGACTTGACCTGACTTGACTTGACCTGACTTGACTTGACCTGACTTGACCTGACCTGACTTGACCTGAATTGTCCTGACCTGACTTGACCTGAATTGACCTGCCCTGACTTGACCTGACTTGACTTGACCTGACTTGACTTGACCTGACCTGACCTGACCTGACTTGACCTGACTTGATCTGACTTGACTTGACCAGACTTGCTTGACCTGACTTAACCTGACTTGACTTGACCTGACTTGACCTAACCTGACTTGATTTGACCTGACTTGAGCTGACCTGACTTGACTTTACCTGACATGACCAGACCGGACCTGATCTTACTTGACCGAACTTGACTTTACCTGACATGACCTGACCTGACCTGACCTGACCTGACTTGACTTGACCTGACTTGACTTGACCTGACTTGACTTGACCTGACTTGACCTGACCTGACTTGACCTGAATTGTCCTGACCTGACTTGACCTGAATTGACTTGACCTGACTTGACCTGAATTGACCTGCCCTGACTTGACCTGACTTGACTTGACTTGACCTGACTTGACTTGACCTGACCTGACCTGACCTGACTTGACCTGACTTGATCTGACTTGACTTGACCTGACTTGCTTGACCTGACTTAACCTGACTTGACTTGACCTGACTTGACCTAACCTGACTTGATTTGACCTGGCTTGACCTGACCTAACTTGACTCGACCTGACATGACCTGACCTGACCTGCCCTGACTTGACCTGACCTGACTTGACTTGACCTAAATTGACCTGACCTGACTTGACTTGACCTGACTTGACTTGACCTGACATGACCTGACCTGACCTGACCTGACCTGACTTGACCTGACTTGACTTGACCTGACTTGCTTGACCTGACTTGACCTGACTTGCTTGACCTGACTTGACCTGACTTGACTTGACCTGACTTGACCTAACCTGACTTGATTTGACCTGACTTGACCTGACCTAACTTGACTCGACCTGACATGACCTGACCTGACCTGACTTGAACTGTCCTGACTTGACCTGACTTGACCTGACTTGACCTGAATTGACCTGACCTGACTTGACTTGAATTGACCTGCCCTGACTTGACCTGACTTGACTTGACTTGACCTGACTTGACTTGACCTGACCTGACCTGACCTGGCTTGACCTAACTTGATCTGACTTGACTTGACCTGAGTTGCTTGACCTGACTTAACCTGACTTGACTTGACCTGACTTGACCTAACCTGACTTGATTTGACCTGACTTGACCTGACCTAACTTGACTCGACCTGACATGACCTGACCTGACCTGACCTGACATGACCTGACCTGAACTGACATGACTTGACCTGACTTGTCCTGACCTGACTTGACTTGACCTGACTTGACCTGACATCACTTGTCTTGACCTGACTTGACCTGACCTAACTTGACTTCACCAGACTTGACCTGACTTGACCTGACTTGACCTGTTCTGACTTGACCTGACTTGACCTGACTTGTCTTGACTTGATCTGACCTGACTGGACCTAAATTTACCTGCACTGACTTGACCTGAATTGACCTGTTCTGACTTGACCTGACTTGACCTGACCTAAACTGACCTGACCTGACTTAACCTGACCTGACTTGACCTAACCTGACTTGTTTTGACCTGACTTGACCTGACCTAACTTGACTAGACCTGACTTGACCTGACTTGACCGGACTTGACCTGACCTGACTTAACTTTACCTGACATGACCTGACCTGACCTGACATGACTTGACCTGACTTGTCCTGACCTGACTTGACTTGACCTGACTTGACCTGACATCACTTGTCTTGACCTGACTTGACCTGACCTAACTTGACTTGACTTGACCTGACTTGACCTGACATCACTTGTCTTGACCTGACTTGACCTGACCTAACTTGACTTGACCTGACTTGACCTGACCTGACCTGACATGACTGGACCTGACCTGACCTGACTTGACCAGACTTGACTTGACTTGACCTGACTTGACCTGACCTGACCTGACTTGACCTAACCTGACTTGACTTTACCTGACATGACCAGACCTGACCTGACCTTACTTGACCGAACTTGACTTTACCTGACATGACCTGACAACCTGACCTGACTTGACCTGACTTGACCTGACTTGACCTGACCTGACTTGACCTGACTTGACCTGACTTGTCTTGACTTGACCTGACCTGACTTGACCTAAATTTACCTTCCCCTTACTTGACCTGAATTGACCTGTTCTGACTTGACCTGACTTGACCTGACCTGACTTGACCTGACTTGACCTGACTTGACTTGACCTGACATGACCTGTCCTGACCTGACCTGACCTGACTTGACCTGACTTGACTTGACCTGACTTGCTTGACCTGACTTGACCTGACTTGCTTGACCTGACTTGACCTGACTTGACTTGACCTGACTTGACCTAACCTGACTTGATTTGACCTGACTTGACCTGACCTAACTTGACTCGACCTGACATGACCTGACTTGAACTGTCCTGACTTGACCTGAATTGACCTGACTTGACCTGAATTGACCTGACCTAACTTGACCTGAATTGACCTGCCCTGACTTGACCTGACTTGACTTGACTTGACCTGACTTGACTTGACCTGACCTGACCTGACCTGACTTGACCTGACTTGATCTGACTTGACCTGACCTGACCTGACTTGACCTGACCTGACTTGACTTTACCTGACATGACCAGACCTGACCTGACCTTACTTGACCTGACTTGACTTGACCTGACTTGACCTAACCTGACTTGATTTGACCTGACTTGACCTGAGCTAACTTGACTCGACCTGACATAACCTGACCTGACCTGACTTGAACTGTCCTGACTTGACCTGACTTGACCTGACTTGACCTGAATTGACCTGACCTGACTTGACCTGAATTGACCTGCCCTGACTTGACCTGACTTGACTTGACTTGACCTGACTTGACTTGACCTGACCTGACCTGACCTGACTTGACCTGACTTAACCTGACTTGACTTGACCTGACTTGACCTAACCTGACTTGATTTGACCTGACTTGACCTGACCTAACTTGACTCGACCTGACATGACCTGACCTGACCTGACCTGACTTGACCAGACTTGACCTGACTTGACCTGACTTGACCTGACCTGACCTGACTTGACCTGACCTGACTTGACTTTACCTGACATGACCAGACCTGACCTGACCTTACTTGACCTGACTTGACTTGACCTGACTTGACCTGTTCTGACTTGACCTGACTTGACCTGACTTGACCTGAATTGACCTGACCTGACTTGACCCGAATTGACCTGCCCTGACTTGACCTGAATTGACTTGACTTGACCTGACCTGACTTGACCTGACTTGAATTAACCTGACTTGCTTGACCTGACTTGACCTGACTTGACTTGACCTGACTTGACCTAACCTGACTTGTTTTGACCTGACTTGACCTGACTTGACCTGACCTGACTTGACTTTACCTGACATGACCAGACCTGACCTGACCTTACTTGACCTGACTTGACTTGACCTGACTTGACCTAACCTGACTTGATTTGACCTGACTTGACCTGACCTAACTTGACTCGACCTGACATGACCTGACCTGACCTGACTTGAACTGTCCTGACTTGACCTGACTTGACCTGACTTGACCTGACTTGACATGACTTGACCTGACTTGACCTGACATGACTTAAATATACCTGACATGACCTGACCTGACCTGACATGACTTGACCTGACATCACTTGTCTTGACCTGACTTGACCTGACCTGACTTAACTTTACCTGACATGACCTGACCTGAACTGACATGACTTGACCTGACTTGTCCTGACCTGACTTGACTTGACCTGACTTGACCTGAATTGACCTGACCTGACTTGACCTGACTTGACCTGTCCTGACTTAACCTGACCTGACTTGACTTGACCTGACTTGACCTGACCTGACTTGACTTGACCTGACTTGACCTGACATGAATTGTCTTGACCTGACTTGACCAGACCTGACTTGACTTGACCTGACTTGACCTAACCTAACTTGACCTGACCTGACTTGACCAGACTTGACCTGACTTGACCTGAATTGACCTGCCCTGACTTGACCTGACCTGACTTGACTTGACCTGAATTGACCTGACCTGACTTGACTTTACCTGACTTGACTTGACCTGACATGACCTGACCTGACCTGACCTGACCTGACTTGACCTGACTTGACTTGACCTGACTTGCTTGACCTGACTTGACCTGACTTGCTTGACCTGACTTGACCTGACTTGACTTGACTTGACCTGACTTGACTTGACCTGACCTGACCTGACCTGACTTGACCTAACTTGATCTGACTTGACATGACCTGACTTGCTTGACCTGACTTAACCTGACTTGACTTGACCTGACTTGACCTAACCTGACTTGATTGGACCTGACTTGACCTGACCTAACTTGACTCGACCTGACATGACCTGACCTGACCTGACTTGAAGTGTCCTGACTTGACCTTACTTGACCTGACTTGACCTGTCCTGACTTAACCTGACCTGACTTGACTTGACCTGACTTGACCTGACCTGACTTGACTTGACCTGACTTTACCTGACATGACTTGACCTGACTTGACCTTACTTGACCTGACTTGACCTGACTTGACCTGACTGGACCTGACCTGACTTAACTTTACCTGACATGACCTGACCTGAACTGACATGACATGACTTGACCTGACTTGTCCTGACCTAACTTGACTTGACCTGACTTGACCTGACATCACTTGTCTTGACCTGACTTGACCTGACCTAACTTGACTTGACCTGACTTGACCTGACTTGACCTGACTTGACCTGACTTGACCTGACATGACTTAAATATACCTGACATAACCTGACCTGACCTAACTTGTCCTGACCTGACTTGACTTGACCTGACTTGACCTGACATGAATTGTCTTGACCTGACTTGACAAGACCTGACTTGACTTGACCTGACTTGACCTAACCTAACTTGACCTGACCTGACTTGACCAGACTTGACCTGACTTGACCTGACTTGAACTGTCCTGACTTGACCTGACTTGACCTAACCTGACCTGACTTGACCTGACTTGACTTGACCTGACTTGCTTGACCTGACTTGACCTGACTTGCTTGACCTGACTTGACCTGACTTGACATGACCTGACTTGACCTAACCTGACTTGATTTGACCTGACTTGACCTGACTTGAACTGTCCTGACTTGACCTGACTTGACCAGACTTGACCTGACTTGACCTAACCTGACTTGATTTGACCTGACTTGACCTGACCTAACTTGACTCGACCTGACATGACCTGACCTGACCTGACCTGACTTGACCAGACTTGACCTGACTTGACCTGACTTGACCTGACCTGACCTGACTTGACCTGACCTGACTTGACTTTACCTGACCTGACCTTACTTGACCTGACTTGACTTGACCTGACTTGACCTAACCTGACTTGATTTGACCTGACTTGACCTGACCTAACTTGACTTGACCTGACCTAACTTGACTCGACCTGACATGACCTGACCTGACCTGACTTGAACTGTCCTGACTTGACCTGACTTGACCTGACTTGACCTGAATTGACCTGACCTGACTTGACCCGAATTGACCTGCCCTGACTTGACCTGACTTGACTTGACTTGACCTGACTTGACCTGACATGACTTAAATATACCTGACATGACCTGACCTGACCTGACATGACCTGACCTGACCTGACTTGAACTGTCCTGACTTGACCTGACTTGACCTGACTTGACCTGACCTGACTTAACTTTACCTGACATGACCTGACCTGAACTGACATGACTTGACCTGACTTGTCCTGACCTGACTTGACTTGACCCTGACTTGACCTGACATCACTTGTCTTGACCTGACTTGACCTGACCTAACTTGACTTGACCTGACTTGACCTGACTTGACCTGACATGACTTAAATATACCTGACATGACCTGACCTGACCTGACATGACTTGACCTGACATCACTTGTCTTGACCTGACT
>JAZKLR010000791.1:0-102101 GCA_037103525.1 Ganaspis brasiliensis | reverse complement strand
TTTAATAGCATAGTGTTTTCATTCTTGAACATTGAAGACAAAAAAATCTGCACTAATTTGGTAACTTTGGTGCATGTGGGATAAAAAAACACGATTTTTTTCGTTTAAAAAACGTTTACGATCTTGCGTGTTTTTTGAAGGGTATTTTGGGTTGTCGTTTTTTCATTTAAAAAATTGGTGTTTTCACTTTTGAACATTTTTAAGACAAAACAATCTGCACTATTTAGGTAACTTTTGGGCATTTGGGATAAAAAAACACGATTTTTTTCGTTTAAAAAACCTTTACGATCTTGCGTGTTTTTTGAAGGGTATTTTGAGGTTGTCGTTTTTTCATTTAAAAAATTGGTGTTTTTATATCTAAAATGCCCAAAAGTTACCTAAATAGTGCAGATTTTTTTGTCTTAAATGTTCAAGAATGAAAACACAAATTTTTTAAATGGAAAAACGACAACGTCAAAATACCCTTCAAAAAACACGCAAGATCGTGAACGTTTTTTAATAGAAAAAAATCGTGTCTTTTATCCCAAATGCCCAAAAGTTACAAAAATAGTGCCGTTTTTTGTGTCTGAAATGTTCAAAACTGCTCTATTTTTGTAACTTTTGAGAATTTGGGATAAAAAACACCATTTTTTTCAATTAAAAAACGTTCACGATCTTGCGTGTTTTTTGTAGTGTATTTTGAGGTTGTCGTTTTTTCATTTAAAAACATAGTGTTTTCATTCTTGAACATTGAAGACAAAAAAATCAGCACTAATTTGGTAACTTTTGGGCATTTGGGAAAATCGTGTTTTTTTAAAACACGATTTTTTTCGTTTAAAAAACGTTTACAATCTTGCGTGTTTTTTGAAGGGTATTTTGAGGTTGTTGTTTTTTCATTTAAAAAATTGGTGTTTTCACTTTTGAACATTTGAAGACAAAAAAATCTGCACTATTTAGGTAACTTTTGGGCATTTTAGATATAGAAACACCAATTTTTTAAATGAAAAAACGACAACGTCAAAATACCCTACAAAAAACACGCAACATCGTGAACGTTTTTTAATAGAAAAAAATCGTGTCTTTTATCCCAAATGCCCAAAAGTTACAAAAATAGTGCCGTTTTTTGTGTCTCAAATGTTTAAAACTGCTCTATTTTTGTAACTTTTGAGCATTTGGGATAAAAAACACGATTTTTTTCGTTTAAAAAACCTTTACGATCTTGCGTGTTTTTTGAAGGGTATTTTGAGGTTGTCGTTTTTTCATTTAAAAAATTGGTGTTTTTATATCTAAAATGCCCAAAAGTTACCTAAATAGTGCAGATTTTTTTGTCTTAAATGTTCAAGAATGAAAACACAAATTTTTTAAATGGAAAAACGACAACGTCAAAATACCCTTCAAAAAACACGCAAGATCGTGAACGTTTTTTAATAGAAAAAAATCGTGTCTTTTATCCCAAATGCCCAAAAGTTACAAAAATAGTGCCGTTTTTTGTGTCTCAAATGTTCAAAACTGCTCTATTTTTGTAACATTTGAGCATTTGGGATAAAAAACACCATTTTTTTCAATTAAAAAACGTTCACGATCTTGCTTGTTTTTTGTAGGGTATTTTGAGGTTGTCGTTTTTTGATTTAAAAACATAGTGTTTTCATTCTTGAACATTGAAGACAAAAAAATCTGCACTAATTTGGTAACTTTTGGGCATTTGGGATAAAAAAACACGATTTTTTTCGTTTAAAAAACGTTTACGATCTTGCGTGTTTTTTGAAGGGTATTTTGAGGTTGTCGTTTTTTCATTTAATAGCATAGTGTTTTCATTCTTGAACATTGAAGACAAAAAAATCTGCACTAATTTGGTAACTTTGGTGCATGTGGGATAAAAAAACACGATTTTTTTCGTTTAAAAAACGTTTACGATCTTGCGTGTTTTTTGAAGGGTATTTTGGGTTGTCGTTTTTTCATTTAAAAAATTGGTGTTTTCACTTTTGAACATTTTTAAGACAAAAAAATCTGCACTATTTAGGTAACTTTTGGGCATTTTAGATATAAAAACACCAATTTTTTAAATGAAAAACGACAACGTCAAAATACCCTACAAAAAACACGCAATATCGTGAACGTTTTTTAATAGAAAAAAATCGTGTCTTTTATCCCAAATGCCCAAAAGTTACAAAAATAGTGCCGTTTTTTGTGTCTCAAATGTTCAAAACTGCTCTATTTTTGTAACATTTGAGCATTTGGGATAAAAAACACCATTTTTTTCAATTAAAAAACGTTCACGATCTTGCTTGTTTTTTGTAGGGTATTTTGAGGTTGTCGTTTTTTGATTTAAAAACATAGTGTTTTCATTCTTGAACATTGAAGACAAAAAAATCTGCACTAATTTGGTAACTTTTGGGCATTTGGGATAAAAAAACACGATTTTTTTCGTTTAAAAAACGTTTACGATCTTGCGTGTTTTTTGAAGGGTATTTTGAGGTTGTCGTTTTTTCATTTAATAGCATAGTGTTTTCATTCTTGAACATTGAAGACAAAAAAATCTGCACTAATTTGGTAACTTTGGTGCATGTGGGATAAAAAAACACGATTTTTTTCGTTTAAAAAACGTTTACGATCTTGCGTGTTTTTTGAAGGGTATTTTGGGTTGTCGTTTTTTCATTTAAAAAATTGGTGTTTTCACTTTTGAACATTTTTAAGACAAAACAATCTGCACTATTTAGGTAACTTTTGGGCATTTGGGATAAAAAAACACGATTTTTTTCGTTTAAAAAACCTTTACGATCTTGCGTGTTTTTTGAAGGGTATTTTGAGGTTGTCGTTTTTTCATTTAAAAAATTGGTGTTTTTATATCTAAAATGCCCAAAAGTTACCTAAATAGTGCAGATTTTTTTGTCTTAAATGTTCAAGAATGAAAACACAAATTTTTTAAATGGAAAAACGACAACGTCAAAATACCCTTCAAAAAACACGCAAGATCGTGAACGTTTTTTAATAGAAAAAAATCGTGTCTTTTATCCCAAATGCCCAAAAGTTACAAAAATAGTGCCGTTTTTTGTGTCTGAAATGTTCAAAACTGCTCTATTTTTGTAACTTTTGAGAATTTGGGATAAAAAACACCATTTTTTTCAATTAAAAAACGTTCACGATCTTGCGTGTTTTTTGTAGTGTATTTTGAGGTTGTCGTTTTTTCATTTAAAAACATAGTGTTTTCATTCTTGAACATTGAAGACAAAAAAATCAGCACTAATTTGGTAACTTTTGGGCATTTGGGAAAATCGTGTTTTTTTAAAACACGATTTTTTTCGTTTAAAAAACGTTTACAATCTTGCGTGTTTTTTGAAGGGTATTTTGAGGTTGTTGTTTTTTCATTTAAAAAATTGGTGTTTTCACTTTTGAACATTTGAAGACAAAAAAATCTGCACTATTTAGGTAACTTTTGGGCATTTTAGATATAGAAACACCAATTTTTTAAATGAAAAAACGACAACGTCAAAATACCCTACAAAAAACACGCAACATCGTGAACGTTTTTTAATAGAAAAAAATCGTGTCTTTTATCCCAAATGCCCAAAAGTTACAAAAATAGTGCCGTTTTTTGTGTCTCAAATGTTTAAAACTGCTCTATTTTTGTAACTTTTGAGCATTTGGGATAAAAAACACGATTTTTTTCGTTTAAAAAACCTTTACGATCTTGCGTGTTTTTTGAAGGGTATTTTGAGGTTGTCGTTTTTTCATTTAAAAAATTGGTGTTTTTATATCTAAAATGCCCAAAAGTTACCTAAATAGTGCAGATTTTTTTGTCTTAAATGTTCAAGAATGAAAACACAAATTTTTTAAATGGAAAAACGACAACGTCAAAATACCCTTCAAAAAACACGCAAGATCGTGAACGTTTTTTAATAGAAAAAAATCGTGTCTTTTATCCCAAATGCCCAAAAGTTACAAAAATAGTGCCGTTTTTTGTGTCTCAAATGTTCAAAACTGCTCTATTTTTGTAACATTTGAGCATTTGGGATAAAAAACACCATTTTTTTCAATTAAAAAACGTTCACGATCTTGCTTGTTTTTTGTAGGGTATTTTGAGGTTGTCGTTTTTTCATTTAATAGCATAGTGTTTTCATTCTTGAACATTGAAGACAAAAAAATCTGCACTAATTTGGTAACTTTGGTGCATGTGGGATAAAAAAACACGATTTTTTTCGTTTAAAAAACGTTTACGATCTTGCGTGTTTTTTGAAGGGTATTTTGGGTTGTCGTTTTTTCATTTAAAAAATTGGTGTTTTCACTTTTGAACATTTTTAAGACAAAAAAATCTGCACTATTTAGGTAACTTTTGGGCATTTGGGATAAAAAAACACGATTTTTTTCGTTTAAAAAACCTTTACGATCTTGCGTGTTTTTTGAAGGGTATTTTGAGGTTGTCGTTTTTTCATTTAAAAAATTTGTGTTTTTATATCTAAAATGCCCAAAAGTTACCTTAATAGTGCAGATTTTTTTGTCTTAAATGTTCAAGAATGAAAACACAAATTTTTTAAATGGAAAAACGACAACGTCAAAATACCCTTCAAAAAACACGCAAGATCGTGAACGTTTTTTAATAGAAAAAAATCTTGTCTTTTATCCCAAATGCCCAAAAGTTACAAAAATAGTGCCGTTTTTTGTGTCTGAAATGTTCAAAACTGCTCTATTTTTGTAACTTTTGAGAATTTGGGATAAAAAACACCATTTTTTTCAATTAAAAAACGTTCACGATCTTGCGTGTTTTTTGTAGTGTATTTTGAGGTTGTCGTTTTTTCATTTAAAAACATAGTGTTTTCATTCTTGAACATTGAAGACAAAAAAATCAGCACTAATTTGGTAACTTTTGGGCATTTGGGAAAATCGTGTTTTTTTAAAACACGATTTTTTTCGTTTAAAAAACGTTTACAATCTTGCGTGTTTTTTGAAGGGTATTTTGAGGTTGTTGTTTTTTCATTTAAAAAATTGGTGTTTTCACTTTTGAACATTTGAAGACAAAAAAATCTGCACTATTTAGGTAACTTTTGGGCATTTTAGATATAGAAACACCAATTTTTTAAATGAAAAAACGACAACGTCAAAATACCCTACAAAAAACACGCAACATCGTGAACGTTTTTTAATAGAAAAAAATCGTGTCTTTTATCCCAAATGCCCAAAAGTTACAAAAATAGTGCCGTTTTTTGTGTCTCAAATGTTCAAAACTGCTCTATTTTTCTAACTTTTGAGCATTTGGGATAAAAAACACCATTTTTTTCAATTAAAAAACGTTTACGATCTTGCTTGTTTTTTGTAGGGTATTTTGAGGTTGTCGTTTTTTCATTTAAAAACATAGTGTTTTCATTCTTGAACATTGAAGACAAAAAAATTTGCACTAATTTGGTAACTTTTGGGCATTTGGGATAAAAAAACACGATTTTTTTCGTTTAAAAAACCTTTACGATCTTGCGTGTTTTTTGAAGGGTATTTTGAGGTTGTCGTTTTTTCATTTAAAAAATTGGTGTTTTTATATCTAAAATGCCCAAAAGTTACCTAAATAGTGCAGATTTTTTTGTCTTAAATGTTCAAGAATGAAAACACAAATTTTTTAAATGGAAAAACGACAACGTCAAAATACCCTTCAAAAAACACGCAAGATCGTGAACGTTTTTTAATAGAAAAAAATCGTGTTTTTTATCCCAAATGCCCAAAAGTTACAAAAATAGTGCCGTTTTTTGTGTCTCAAATGTTCAAAACTGCTCTATTTTTGTAACATTTGAGCATTTGGGATAAAAAACACCATTTTTTTCAATTAAAAAACGTTCACGATCTTGCTTGTTTTTTGTAGGGTATTTTGACGTTGTCGTTTTTTGATTTAAAAACATAGTGTTTTCATTCTTGAACATTGAAGACAAAAAAATCTGCACTAATTTGGTAACTTTTGGGCATTTGGGATAAAAAAACACGATTTTTTTCGTTTAAAAAACGTTAACGATCTTGCGTGTTTTTTGAAGGGTATTTTGAGGTTGTCGTTTTTTCATTTAATAACATAGTGTTTTCATTCTTGAACATTGAAGACAAAAAAATCTGCACTATTTTTGTAACTTTTGAGCATTTGGGATAAAAAACACCATTTTTTTCAATTAAAAAACGTTCACGATCTTGCTTGTTTTTTGTAGGGTATTTTGAGGTTGTCGTTTTTTCATTTAATAGCATAGTGTTTTCATTCTTGAACATTGAAGACAAAAAAATCTGCACTAATTTGGTAACTTTGGTGCATGTGGGATAAAAAAACACGATTTTTTTCGTTTAAAAAACGTTTACGATCTTGCGTGTTTTTTGAAGGGTATTTTGGGTTGTCGTTTTTTCATTTAAAAAATTGGTGTTTTCACTTTTGAACATTTTTAAGACAAAAAAATCTGCACTATTTAGGTAACTTTTGGGCATTTGGGATAAAAAAACACGATTTTTTTCGTTTAAAAAACCTTTACGATCTTGCGTGTTTTTTGAAGGGTATTTTGAGGTTGTCGATTTTTCATTTAAAAAATTGGTGTTTTTATATCTAAAATGCCCAAAAGTTACCTAAATAGTGCAGATTTTTTTGTCTTAAATGTTCAAGAATGAAAACACAAATTTTTTAAATGGAAAAACGACAACGTCAAAATACCCTTCAAAAAACACGCAAGATCGTGAACGTTTTTTAATAGAAAAAAATCGTGTCTTTTATCCCAAATGCCCAAAAGTTACAAAAATAGTGCCGTTTTTTGTGTCTGAAATGTTCAAAACTGCTCTATTTTTGTAACTTTTGAGAATTTGGGATAAAAAACACCATTTTTTTCAATTAAAAAACGTTCACGATCTTGCGTGTTTTTTGTAGTGTATTTTGAGGTTGTCGTTTTTTCATTTAAAAACATAGTGTTTTCATTCTTGAACTTTGAAGACAAAAAAATCAGCACTAATTTGGTAACTTTTGGGCATTTGGGAAAATCGTGTTTTTTTAAAACACGATTTTTTTCGTTTAAAAAACGTTTACAATCTTGCGTGTTTTTTGAAGGGTATTTTGAGGTTGTTGTTTTTTCATTTAAAAAATTGGTGTTTTCACTTTTGAACATTTGAAGACAAAAAAATCTGCACTATTTAGGTAACTTTTGGGCATTTTAGATATAGAAACACCAATTTTTTAAATGAAAAAACGACAACGTCAAAATACCCTACAAAAAACACGCAACATCGTGAACGTTTTTTAATAGAAAAAAATCGTGTCTTTTATCCCAAATGCCCAAAAGTTACAAAAATAGTGCCGTTTTTTGTGTCTCAAATGTTCAAAACTGCTCTATTTTTGTAACTTTTGAGCATTTGGGATAAAAAACACCATTTTTTTCAATTAAAAAACGTTCACGATCTTGCGTGTTTTTTGAAGGGTATTTTGAGGTTGTCGTTTTTTCATTTAAAAAATTGGTGTTTTCACTTTTGAACATTTGAAGACAAAAAAATCTGCACTTTTTAGGTAACTTTTGGGCATTTTAGATATAAAAACACCATTTTTTTAAATGAAAAAACGACAACGTCAAAACACCCTACAAAAAACACGTAACATCGTGAACGTTTTTTAATAGAAAAAATCGTGTCTTTTATCCCAAATGCCCAAAAGTTACAAAAATAGTGCCGTTTTTTGTGTCTCAAATGTTTAAAACTGCTCTATTTTTGTAACTTTTGAGCATTTGGGATAAAAAACACGATTTTTTTCGTTTAAAAAACCTTTACGATCTTGCGTGTTTTTTGAAGGGTATTTTGAGGTTGTCGTTTTTTCATTTAAAAAATTGGTGTTTTTATATCTAAAATGCCCAAAAGTTACCTAAATAGTGCAGATTTTTTTGTCTTAAATGTTCAAGAATGAAAACACAAATTTTTTAAATGGAAAAACGACAACGTCAAAATACCCTTCAAAAAACACGCAAGATCGTGAACGTTTTTTAATAGAAAAAAATCGTGTCTTTTATCCCAAATGCCCAAAAGTTACAAAAATAGTGCCGTTTTTTGTGTCTCAGATGTTCAAAACTGCTCTATTTTTGTAACATTTGAGCATTTGGGATAAAAAACACTATTTTTTTCAATTAAAAAACGTTCACGATCTTGCTTGTTTTTTGTAGGGTATTTTGAGGTTGTCGTTTTTTGATTTAAAAACATAGTGTTTTCATTCTTGAACATTGAAGACAAAAAAATCTGCACTAATTTGGTAACTTTTGGGCATTTGGGATAAAAAAACACGATTTTTTTCGTTTAAAAAACGTTTACGATCTTGCGTGTTTTTTGAAGGGTATTTTGAGGTTGTCGTTTTTTCATTTAATAGCATAGTGTTTTCATTCTTGAACATTGAAGACAAAAAAATCTGCACTAATTTGGTAACTTTGGTGCATGTGGGATAAAAAAACACGATTTTTTTCGTTTAAAAAACGTTTACGATCTTGCGTGTTTTTTGAAGGGTATTTTGGGTTGTCGTTTTTTCATTTAAAAAATTGGTGTTTTCACTTTTGAACATTTTTAAGACAAAAAAATCTGCACTATTTAGGTAACTTTTGGGCATTTGGGATAAAAAAACACGATTTTTTTCGTTTAAAAAACCTTTACGATCTTGCGTGTTTTTTGAAGGGTATTTTGAGGTTGTCGTTTTTTCATTTAAAAAATTGGTGTTTTTATATCTAAAATGCCCAAAAGTTACCTAAATAGTGCAGATTTTTTTGTCTTAAATGTTCAAGAATGAAAACACAAATTTTTTAAATGGAAAAACGACAACGTCAAAATACCCTTCAAAAAACACGCAAGATCGTGAACGTTTTTTAATAGAAAAAAATCGTGTCTTTTATCCCAAATGCCCAAAAGTTACAAAAATAGTGCCGTTTTTTGTGTCTGAAATGTTCAAAACTGCTCTATTTTTGTAACTTTTGAGAATTTGGGATAAAAAACACCATTTTTTTCAATTAAAAAACGTTCACGATCTTGCGTGTTTTTTGTAGTGTATTTTGAGGTTGTCGTTTTTTCATTTAAAAACATAGTGTTTTCATTCTTGAACATTGAAGACAAAAAAATCAGCACTAATTTGGTAACTTTTGGGCATTTGGGAAAATCGTGTTTTTTTAAAACACGATTTTTTTCGTTTAAAAAACGTTTACAATCTTGCGTGTTTTTTGAAGGGTATTTTGAGGTTGTTGTATTTCATTTAAAAAATTGGTGTTTTCACTTTTGAACATTTGAAGACAAAAAAATCTGCACTATTTAGGTAACTTTTGGGCATTTTAGATATAGAAACACCAATTTTTTAAATGAAAAAACGACAACGTCAAAATACCCTACAAAAAACACGCAACATCGTGAACGTTTTTTAATAGAAAAAAATCGTGTCTTTTATCCCAAATGCCCAAAAGTTACAAAAATAGTGCCGTTTTTTGTGTCTCAAATGTTCAAAACTGCTCTATTTTTGTAACTTTTGAGCATTTGGGATAAAAAACACCATTTTTTTCAATTAAAAAACGTTCACGATCTTGCTTGTTTTTTGTAGGGTATTTTGAGGTTGTCGTTTTTTCATTTAAAAACATAGTGTTTTCATTCTTGAACATTGAAGACAAAAAAATCTGCACTAATTTGGTAACTTTTGGGCATTTGGGATAAAAAAACACGATTTTTTTCGTTTAAAAAACCTTTACGATCTTGCGTGTTTTTTGAAGGGTATTTTGAGGTTGTCGTTTTTTCATTTAAAAAATTGGTGTTTTTATATCTAAAATGCCCAAAAGTTACCTAAATAGTGCAGATTTTTTTGTCTTAAATGTTCAAGAATGAAAACACAAATTTTTTAAATGGAAAAACGACAACCTCAAAATACCCTTCAAAAAACACGCAAGATCGTGAACGTTTTTTAATAGAAAAAAATCGTGTCTTTTATCCCAAATGCCCAAAAGTTACAAAAATAGTGCCGTTTTTTGTGTCTCAAATGTTCAAAACTGCTCTATTTTTGTAACATTTGAGCATTTGGGATAAAAAACACCATTTTTTTCAATTAAAAAACGTTCACGATCTTGCTTGTTTTTTGTAGGGTATTTTGAGGTTGTCGTTTTTTGATTTAAAAACATAGTGTTTTCATTCTTGAACATTGAAGACAAAAAAATCTGCACTAATTTGGTAACTTTTGGGCATTTGGGATAAAAAAACACGATTTTTTTCGTTTAAAAAACGTTTACGATCTTGCGTGTTTTTTGAAGGGTATTTTGAGGTTGTCGTTTTTTCATTTAATAGCATAGTGTTTTCATTCTTGAACATTGAAGACAAAAAAATCTGCACTAATTTGGTAACTTTGGTGCATGTGGGATAAAAAAACACGATTTTTTTCGTTTAAAAAACGTTTACGATCTTGCGTGTTTTTTGAAGGGTATTTTGGGTTGTCGTTTTTTCATTTAAAAAATTGGTGTTTTCACTTTTGAACATTTTTAAGACAAAAAAATCTGCACTATTTAGGTAACTTTTGGGCATTTTAGATATAAAAACACCAATTTTTTAAATGAAAAACGACAACGTCAAAATACCCTACAAAAAACACGCAATATCGTGAACGTTTTTTAATAGAAAAAAATCGTGTCTTTTATCCCAAATGCCCAAAAGTTACAAAAATAGTGCCGTTTTTTGTGTCTCAAATGTTCAAAACTGCTCTATTTTTGTAACTTTTGAGCATTTGGGATAAAAAACACCATTTTTTTCAATTAAAAAACGTTCACGATCTTGCTTGTTTTTTGTAGGGTATTTTGAGGTTGTCGTTTTTTCATTTAAAAACATAGTGTTTTTATTCTTGAACATTGAAGACAAAAAAATCTGCACTAATTTGGTAACTTTTGGGCATTTGGGATAAAAAAACACGATTTTTTTCGTTTAAAAAACCTTTACGATCTTGCGTGTTTTTTGAAGGGTATTTTGAGGTTGTCGTTTTTTCATTTAAAAAATTGGTGTTTTCACTTTTGAACATTTGAAGACAAAAAAATCTGCACTTTTTAGGTAACTTTTGGGCATTTTAGATATAAAAACACCATTTTTTTAAATGAAAAAACGACAACGTCAAAACACCCTACAAAAAACACGTAACATCGTGAACGTTTTTTAATAGAAAAAATCGTGTCTTTTATCCCAAATGCCCAAAAGTTACAAAAATAGTGCCGTTTTTTGTGTCTCAAATGTTTAAAACTGCTCTATTTTTGTAACTTTTGAGCATTTGGGATAAAAAAAACCATTTTTTTCAATTAAAAAACGTTCACGATCTTGCTTGTTTTTTGTAGGGTATTTTGAGGTTGTCGTTTTTTCATTTAAAAACATAGTGTTTTCATTCTTGAACATTAAAGACAAAAAAATGTGCACTAATTTGGTAACTTTTGGGCATTTGGGATAAAAAAACACGATTTTTTTCGTTTAAAAAACCTTTACGATCTTGCGTGTTTTTTGAAGGGTATTTTGAGGTTGTCGTTTTTTCATTTAAAAAATTGGTGTTTTTATATCTAAAATGCCCAAAAGTTACCTAAATAGTGCAGATTTTTTTGTCTTAAATGTTCAAGAATGAAAACACAAATTTTTTAAATGGAAAAACGACAACGTCAAAATACCCTTCAAAAAACACGCAAGATCGTGAACGTTTTTTAATAGAAAAAAATCGTGTCTTCCCGATCGAAAAAGTAAATCGGACTATGTACTTTCTACATAGGATTGATGTAGGATCAAAATCGGCCACTGACATAGGCCTGTTGATGTAGTGTGTGAGTAGACACTACATAGACTTTTCCTATGTAGGCCTATTCATGTTGAATCTATGTAGTACTTATATAGGCCTTTGTACATAAAATTCATATAGGCTATATGACATAGTAGCGAAGTAGATTTTAAGTAGGCCATCCTATATAGGCAATCAGTGGTGACACCTATATAAAAACTATGTAGGTCTTCCCACATAGAATTTATATAGGCTATGTGACATAGTAGAGAAGTAAATTTCAAGTAGGCCATTATATATAGGCAATTAGTTGTGACACCTATATAAAAACTATGTAGGTCTTCCCATATAAAATTTATACAGGCCATCTGATATAGTATCAAGGTAGATTTCCTGTAGGCCGTTGAATGTCGGCATCAAAATAAGTTTCCTGTAAGCTACTGTGAATACACGGTGAAAAAAAATTAGCAGCGAAAGCTAAGACTTAGCTACCTTAGTCAACTTTAATTGCTATTATATGGATAGCTAATTTTTTAGCTAACACAGCTATTAATTAGCTTTCACAGCTAATTTTGTTTGCTGAAACAGCTAAATATTACACAGAAAAAACTATTTGCGATTTTCGCGGCATGTGATTTTCAGGTGAATGAAATTCTTAAGATTAACTATAGATCATTGTTAAATGTCTCTTTATTTTGATGTTAAATTTACACATATGGTTGACTTTCTGCTGCAATGAAATTTTCACCCAAATCATATATTAAATTAACAAAATTTTTTTTTCAGTGTAGGTACCACAGCTAAAAATTAGCTATCCATATAGTAGCTAACTCATTTTTCTCAGTGTAGGCCTTAGGCCCTTCACACACTAGACGATTTGTGTCATCCGACATATCCCCACTAGGAGTATTTAGTCGGGTTACTGAGTGGGGAAATAGGATCCAAGGGGAAGCTTCTAACGAAACTTCCTCCTGGTGGGGGTGTGTCGGACGACACAAATCTTCCAGTGTGCAAAGGGCCTTAGGATTTATATGTATTTATTGTCTGAAATAGGACCCAGTAGGTAATACCTGTAGACGGCATAATGCTTATAAATTAGTGAGGTCATTATTTAAACCTTCAGTAGTAGTTTTTCTTTCAAGAAGGCATTATCTACACAGTTTCTACTTTTATGAATGTTTCTGTTGTTTAAATCATCAAGAAATGGATCAGAAAATGGATCGAAAGCGGGAATTGACAAAATTGCGAGTTCGCAAACATCGTAGACTGCAAAGAGAAAAACAAAAGTGGTACTCTCTTAAAAACAAAGAAAGACATCTTGAAAAGGAGCCCGGTAAGTACAGAAAATGTATTATATAAATATATAAAAATAATTTTCATACTGTAAATATGCTAAATAGTATCCTCAAATCTTAAGTAGCCAAATTTTCATATGGTTAAAATTGTTTCATTTTGTTCTCAATTTGCCCCACTTTCTATTTGGCCTAAATCTTATTTAGCCTAATTTTTATTTAGACTAAATCTTATTTAGCTTAATTCTTATTTGGCTTAAATATTATTTAGCTTAAATCTTATTTGGCCTAATTTTACTATTGTCAAAAGAAATTTCAATAGAATTGAATAAGAATAATGTCAAATAAGATTTAGGCCAAATAGAAATTGGGACAAATAAGAATTAAGTTAAATAAATTTTAGTCAAATTAGAATTAGGGCACTGAAGATTTGGAAAATATTCATGCACCTCAATATAGGTTATTAATACAATATAAATGTGTTTTACAAGTGTATGATACTTTTTTCTTGATAACGACGTATACAAATTTTATGTTGTAGACAATGGAGTTTTAAATATTATATGTGAGAGCAGTATCCAGAAACATTTCATTAGTGATACAGATTCTGACTTAGAAATTGACGAAGATATGAAAATAGAATGTGATGAGAATAGCAGCTTTTCTGATTGTGGTAAAATTATATTATGAAACTATCCCATTTTTTACTTTTCACGTAATTTATCTCTAATTTTTGACTAAAAATATGATTAATATTATGTAGAAACGGATTCAACCAGGGAACTTTCAAATAAGCATATAGAAGCTGAAGAACTAAATCAAGAGTATTCGGATAATGATGATGAAGAATCCTATTATAGTTACGAAGATGAGGACGAAAATGATTCTAGCGATTTAGAAGATTTGATACCAAATTCAGAAGATGATGAAGAAGAACAATTACGAGAATGGGCTCTCAGGGGTAACATATCACGAATGCTTATAACTCAATTGCTGCTTATTTTGCGACGACGGTTAATGCCGCACCTTCCAAAAACAGCTTCAACGTTTTTAAACACAAGAGCACAATTCAATATTAATACTATTGAAACTTCAGTTCATAAAACTGCTCAATTCGTTTACTTTGGAATAGCAAAGGGTCTTGTATCTTGTTTTAATCCCTCACTTCATCCAGATAACACTATTTATTTAGATTTTAATATTGATGGTGCTACACTTTGGAAATCAAGTTTCAATCAATTTTGGCCAATATTGTGTAGAGTTCATGTTTCACATGATAATGTTTATACACCATTTCCAGTTTCAGTTTATATAGGTTCCGAGAAACCTCAAAATTTAGATTTGTTTTTAAATCAATTTATAGAAGAATTAAATGATTTACAAAAAAATGGAATCGAGATAGAAGGTAAATTTTACAAAATCCGGATGAAAAGTTGGATTTTAGACACTCCTGCAAGAGCTCTTGTCAAATGCGTTAAAGGTCATACTGGTTATTATGCTTGTGAACGATGTGAGGTAATAGGCGAAAGATGTGAAAATCGTACAACATATGCGGCTTTTAGTAAAGCAGAACGAACAAATGAAAGTTTTTGCGAACAAAAACAGCCTCAGCATCACAAAGGTATTTCACCGCTACTTAAATTGTCAGGCCTTAACATGATTACAATGTTTGTTTTAGACTTTATGCATTTAGGTTTTTTAGGAATAATGAAAAAATTACTTTGTTTCTGGGTAAATAGTCCATCCCGAAAGCACGGTACATTTTCTCAATCCCAAAAACAAACAGTAGATTTTATGCTACATGAACTAAAGAACCAAATACCGATTGAATTTCAACGTAAAACTGCCTCATTAAACGACATTGCTATGTGGAAAGCTACTCAATTCAGTTTCTTCTTATTGTATGCCGGTATTATAGTTTTGAAAAAAATTTTGACTCCAAAGCTCTATCAACATTTTTTGTTACTCTTTACCAGTTGTAGAATTTTATGTTCAAAAGAATTAGCAGTAAAGTATAATGCTCAGGCTAAGTTGTATTTAAAGAAATTTGTTTCGCTCGTGGTTAATTTTTATGGAAAATCTTTCGTTTCAATTAATATACATAACCTAATTCATGTCGCAGATGTTGTAAAAAACATGAATTGTCATTTAAGTGTAATTAATAGTTATGCTTTTGAAAGTCTATTAGGCAAAATAAGAAAAACTTTGCGATCTGGATACAAACCTTTAGAACAGTTATGTAATCGTATGCATGAAATGTTTTTTAGAAAAAAAAAATTACTCCGGTCCCGCAGGTATTAACAGTAGTCAAGGAAAATTGTTTTAATGTTTTAAAGATAAAATACGAACAGGCAGTGCTTACCACAAAAAGTCCAAATAACATGATCCTTTTAAAAAACGATAAATGTTTTGAAATTAAAAAAATGTATAGAGATACTGATATTAAAAATAATATTTGTTTACAAGGCGTTGAATGGGTTAAAAAAAAAACATTTTTTACGTATCCAATGAACTCGGATACTTTAGGAATATGGCAGCTGCATGAAAAGCCAAGTAATAAAGATGAAACTATTTCTATATTTAATATTAAGAAAAAACTTGTCAAGTTAACTGTTAAATCAGATCCAGATGAAAAACAAACCGTGGTTGCAATACCATTACTACATTAATGATAGTTGTATATTTTATCGTAAAATAAAAAATAATTTTTATACTAAAAATGTTTCACGTATTATTTTATTCGTTTTCTTTGCGAACCAATTAATATCAAAGTTCTACTGTTTATCTCGGGTAAAACTTTCGAATATATTTTATATCTATTTTCTTTCTATTAATTTGCTTGTTTTAATATATATTCACTTATTCGAGAAAACAGTGAAAATCTTATACTAAGTATATTATAGGAATGTAGCAAAGACATAAATACTAGATAATAGGTATAAAGTTTCTATATTTTAATCATTATACATAAAAATTTACATAGGCAGACCTGCTCCTTCCTTAAGATAACTTTAAGAAATTTTTATCTATTAGGGCTCCGTAGAAGGACCTGCCTTATCTTTGGGCTTTTGCGAGCATGTAATTACACCATTCTGTTCTTTATTTTCTGCTTTTGCTTTTCTTCTTTCGTTTCTACCGTCTCCCCAATCATACGCTCGTGTGAGTACGTAACTCACTGACTGCTTGTATTCGATTTTTGAGTACTTCTGGTTAGTTGTCTTACATTTTAGGGGAATCAAACCTAAAAATACAAATATTTAAATTTATTTTAACTATTGATGAGTCAGTCTATTACATTTCACCTAAAATCGTTGCGGCCTATTTTTTTTAAAATTCTGATAATAATTTATCATATTTATTTTTGATGTCTGTACAAAACGTTTTTGACAATTCTTTTTAAAAATTTTCTATAACTGTTTTATAGTTTGAGTTTGAAATTTGAGCAACAAGAAAGAGGTTATTTTGACAGCTGGTAAGGTTATTATTGAATTATTATTATTATTATTATTATTAGCAGGTGTCAAATTGTTTTCTTATTTAAAATTTTTATTACAAAGTTACTTGTATTTTAACCTTCAAATTCGTATTTCAAAGCACATTTTTCAAAATAACCTCTTTCTTGTAGCTCAAATTTCAAACTTAAATTATAAAGCAATTATAGAAAATTTTTAAAAATAATTGTCCAAAACGGTTTGTACAGACATCAAAAATAGATATTTCATATTATAAGAATTTTTAAAAAATAGGCCGCAATGGCTTTGGGTGAAATATAACAGACTGACTCTGATAAAATTTTAATCAATTTCATATCTAAGAATAACAATTACATACCTTCAATAATGGAACTGCAATTCGTTATTAAAAACTGCTTTTTGGTCTGCATTGGCTTTTCTGCATTGAATTTCATTGCCAATTGACGAACCATCAATGAAGAAATAATTAGTTTCATATTCTTTTTTAAATCGGCGTTCTCGTCAGAATTATATAACAAGATCGATTTCTGCAACAAAATATAAATAAATTTATTATTCATTTATTTAATTCGAAATTTATGTCATTTGAACTGTAATTTCCATTTATACAACTTACCAACTTGTGTTGTAGATTTTTGTCGTTTGGCAACAAATCATCTAATTTATTAAAATCTTCCATCGATTTTAGAGGTAGATCGATATCATAATCCTCCGATAACGTTGTTAAATTTGTCTCATGCACTTGAGGATCATGAAAGTTCCCTTTTTTCAATTCCTTCAATTGCTTTTTAATAATCAAAATATCTCCACTATTTTTTACTAATAAGTTAAATATAATTTCTAACCTATCGTCTGGTGCATCTGTAACAAAATATTGTTTAAAACTACTGTAAATGAAAGACAAGCAACAGAAATCAGAAAAAATAAAATACATAAAATAAGATTTTTTTAAAATATTTTTAAAGTGATTGAAAATTTATTATATGTAACAGAGTTCAAATATTACCAGTGGATTTAAATTTCTTCACTACCGATGAAAAATAATCGTCAGAATCTATTTTTCTTTTTCTGTTACAATCTTGTAACTGATCGTCCATTTGATTTGACATACTTGCCTCACTGTTTTCAGAATTATCTATATTAATAAAAGAATAAATAATTAAATATATGTGTTTTATTATTATTACCAATTCTGCTACAACTAATATTTTTTTTTAAATGTTACTTACCATTAATTTTTGAATTGTCTTCATCGAGATTCTTACTTTCCAATGATACCTTCTCAGTATTAAGCGCTTTCTTTTTATAATATTCTTCAGCAAGCACCGATTTAACCTCTTTCGGCGCATCTGAATCTGTTGTATAGGCGTATTTTTCTGCATCTAATTTTTTAATCTTCTTTAATGCTCCTTCATATGTTTCTGAAAAAATAGAGAAAATCTGAATTATTATTTATTCTTAATCCAATTGAAGACCACAGAGTCTACATTTGTATACATATAACGAATAACAAACCTTTTTCGTCTACTATCTGTACTTTGTACTCTGGCCAACTTTCAGGCGCTGGACTTTTGTTTTTAACAATATTATGGATCAATTGATAGTCTTCTTCATTCTCAGGTGACTCCATGAATTTTGCTACCAAATATCCCAGATTTGTGTCATATCTTATATGTGATGAGCAAACAATGTCGATGCATCTTCTTTCATTTATAGAATAGTCGACAAATTCTATGATTTTATAAAATTTCCTCGACATTTTCCTACACATAAATTTTTTTGACAAAAATAAAAAATAAAATTCAAAAAATTGCAAGATTAATAAACCATTGAAAAACATAATTAAAACAGTTTAACAGTAAACATAAAATTTAAATAAAATTTAAAATAATTATTAAAAATTGAAACATCAAGAAAAATAACTAGAATAATTGAAAAATTACAAGAATAATTGAATAATTGAAGAAAATTTCTTAAAAATTACAAAAATAATTGGAAATTGAAAACAAATTTCGGAAAATGGCTAGATTAATATGCAACCAAACAAAATAATTGTGCTAATTAAATAATAATTATAAAATAACAAATGGATTGAAAATAGAAAAGAATAATTGAAATTGCAGCAAAAAATTAAAAACTGAACAATGAAATTGGCGTTAAAAGAATATAATTAAAAATTTAAAAAAATAATTGAAAAAAGACGAGAATTATCGAATACACTGCAAAAACATGGTGTCTTAAATTGGACAAAAATGTCTTAAATTAAGATACTTTTGGTGTCTAAGACACGAAAAATGTCTTAATTTAAGACATTTTTTAACAATTTAAGACACCTGTTTTTGCAGTGTAGAAAAAAAATTGAAATCTGAAGAATGAAATTGAAATTTATAAAAAATAATTGTGAATCAAAGAAAATGATTGCACAATAATTGTATTTAAAATTAAAGAAACTTATATTTAAAATTAAAAAAACTTATTGATAATCGAAAAATATAATTGTTAAATATTAAATAACTAACGAGAATAATAACAACTATGCTTGGGTTAATGTGAGAGGAAAATACAGTTTCATTATATCTAGACTGTTTTCTTTCATAAAACAAAAATTTTATAATGTTATTTGACGTAATTTATGAAGGACCCTTAAATTTCAAATAAGAATAGGTAATGGGGAAAATCCAGAGACATTATTACATCATCTTAGGTCGGCAGATCACCGGGTGACCGTCTAAGGTATTGTTTTGCCAAGATCGATCTTTAGTTGCGAGAATCTATAATTCTATAATGACAATATTGTACATAACAAAAGAGTGAAAATGTACAGATCGATATTGACAAAACGATACCTTTTACGGTCACTCGGTGATCTGTCTGACCTAAGATGATGTAATAATGGCTCTGGATTTTCCCCATTACCTATTCTTAATTGAAATTTAAGGGCCCTTCATAAATTACGTCAAATAACATTATAAAATTTTTGTTTTATAAAAGAAAACAGTCTAGATATAATGAAACTGTATTTTCCCCTCACATTAACCCAACCATAGTTGTTATTATTCTCGTTAGTTATTTAATATGTAACAATTATATTTTTCGATTATCAATAAGTTTTTTTAATTTTAAATATAAGTTTCTTTAATTTTAAATACAATTATTGTGCAATCATTTTCTTTGATTCACAATTATTTTTTATAAATTTCAATTTCATTCTTCAGATTTCAATTTTTTTTCTTTTCGATAATTCTCGTCTTTTTCAATTATTTTTTTAAATTTTCAATTATATTCTTTTAATGCCAATTTCATTATTCAGTTTTCAATCTTTTGCTGCAATTTCAATTATTCTTTTCGATTTTCAATCCATTTGTTATTTTATAATTATTATATAATTAACACATTATTTTATATAGTTGTGTATGAATCTAGCCGTTTTCCGAAATTTGTTTTCAATTATCAATTATTTTCGTCATTTTTAAGAAATTTTTTTTAATTTTTCAATTATTGTCGTAATTTTTCTTGGTTTTAATGGTACATTTACTTTTACTTGATAAATTTACTAATTTAAGTTTACTTTGGATAGATTTAAAAGGCATAAAAGAGACTCTTACAGTTCTAATTTTTTTTTAGATCCAATATGGGCAAATGGATTTTGTTTATACTCTGTGATTCCGTAACATTCTCGGTGCTAAGTAAGATAGTAAAAAAGTTACTTTTTTTCATTTTTCAATTCTACACTGAGAGAAATGGACATTAAGAATTAATATCTAGATATTGATAATTAATATCTGCGATAGTGAACTATACGACAAACATCTTAGATATTTAAATTTAGTATCAAAAGATATTAGGCAGGATATATTAATTTCTAAAATCTAGGATGTTAAAATTCAATATTTCAGATATTTACGAGATATTTATTGAAAATATGTCAAAACATAACCACTGTTTTAGAATAATTGATACTACAGATTCGTCGATGATTTATGTTTTACAAATTTTTTATCCTTATGAAATAATGGTGACTTCATAAGAGTTAGAAGTTTAAAGTTTATTTAAACAAACAATATAGAAATTTGGAGGATTTGTCTTCAAGGATATTTAATTGCGCGCACTTAAAAAACACTTTTTGCCCTAAACTTAAACATATATTTAATAAAATATTAAACACCTTTTATTTTCTAACTTTAAAAACTTTTTTTTTGTGTCAAAATTTAACATACTTCGCGTGTTGATTTGATAACTGTCGTTTGATTCTTGAAAATAACCTCTAATTTCTTAGTAATAACACTGTAATTTACATCGAATTTACATTTCATTGTTTGTTGTAAAACGTAAATTTCATTTTGAAAATTGATTTTAGTAAAAGGTAAAGTTTAATACTAATTGAATAATGTTGAGCCCTTAACTCAACACGATTATATTTTACACTTCTGTCAAGCAGACGATAAAGAAAACAACAAAAATCCCTATGTTAAAAATTAACAAAATTTTTGAGTGGACGGTTTGGGACATGTGATTTAAATTAAATTTAACACAACATTTTTAACTGAATATTTACTTTTTGATTTCAATAGTGAATTCGAAGCCGGCATAATGTAAACACGAGAACTTGTAAATACGCGCGCTGTTGTTAATAGATATTAAATTTTAGTACCTCAGATGATCAAGTTTACCATCTACAGATTATATTTTAGAATATATTAGATATTTAATAAAAACATCTTATATATTAAGCATGAATATCTAGATATTGTACGCGAGTACCTTTTTCTTAATATCTAATATAGTTAAATTTTTAGCATCCATTTTTCTCAGTGTAAAAATTAAATTTTTTTTGTTTCGATTATTTTATTATGTTATTTTATTGAAATGTCAATTGTATTTTGTTAAACATTTTTCAATAACATAAGTCGTTTTTCAATACGCTTGTTTTGTATTTCCAATATATTATACAATTTCTTTAATTAGTTTCCTCAAATTTTAATTATTTTCATTATTATTTATTTAATTGCTATATAACATTTCGACGGCTCCCGTTGATGCAATGCCCATTCAACTCTAAAAATTTTAAATTCTAACTCGGCGTCGATTTATTATACTTATATATATTCAATAAACTCGTTTAACATTGTTTTTTAATATTAAAATCAAATTTTTAGATTTTGATTTAAAATTTACTAAATAATAAAGAATAAAACACATATTTAAATAAATTAGAATAAAACACATATTTAATATAAATTATATTAAATATAATTAAGTAATTTAAACAATATAAAATTCTTACCTTATTAATCCTTGATATCAAATAATAATAAATTTTTTCCGTTCACTACTGTCTACTTATCACTGCAGAGGGTTACATAGAAATGACCTGTCCTGCGAAAGCCTAATTACACTCCCCTACCTAGGACCTAAGACGAAGCATGATACCGAATTAACGAAACAGTTGACTCACGCATTTCTCTTAGTATAAGATTCTCATAGCCTCCCTTGGTTGAGCTCGTTAAGGCGCAGATCCCAAGGTAGCAGGCACACTAAATATAATACACGCTTTACAGACAAAACTATATGCCGTCCGGGTACGTCGAAGGTTCGAATCTAAGGAGAAGAGACCGAGTCATATCGCAAGATAAGTCCGAATAAATAAAAAATGTTTTTTTTTTAATTTTATCTATGTTGTGTATATAAAAACAGACCAAAGTAAAAACTTTTTCAAATTTTTTTATAAAAATTAATTGAATTATAAAAAATTACTTCAACATACATAGATCCTGCATGCAACTCTTATGTCGGCCCTATATTATATGTTTTACATAGAGTCTACATATAGCTCTTATGTAGATTATACATTGTTTTATCTACATAGAACAGATGTTGGCCAGCGTTACATTTTAATGTAGGAGCTTCATCAAATGGCCTATTTAGAGCCTATGTACAATTTCTATGTAGATCTTACATCTTTTGGCCTAAGTAATATAGATGGCGGCCAGCGTTACAATTCAATGTAGAATCTATATCAATTTGGACTCGCAGGCCTATAAAGCCAGGTAGTCCAATAAACATAGGTCCTATATAGAGGTGACTTCTATTTTCGATCGGGTTTTATCCCAAATGCCCAAAAGTTACAAAAATAGTGCCGTTTTTTGTGTCTCAAATGTTCAAAACTGCTCTATTTTTGTAACTTTTGAGCATTTGGGATAAAAAACACCATTTTTTTCAATTAAAAAACGTTCACGATCTTGCTTGTTTTTTGTAGGGTATTTTGAGGTTGTCGTTTTTTCATTTAAAAACATAGTGTTTTCATTCTTGAACATTAAAGACAAAAAAATCTGCACTAATTTGGTAACTTTTGGGCATTTGGGATAAAAAAACACGATTTTTTTCGTTTAAAAAACCTTTACGATCTTGCGTGTTTTTTGAAGGGTATTTTGAGGTTGTCGTTTTTTCATTTAAAAAATTGGTGTTTTTATATCTAAAATGCCCAAAAGTTACCTAAATAGTGCAGATTTTTTTGTCTTAAATGTTCAAGAATGAAAACACAAATTTTTTAAATGGAAAAACGACAACGTCAAAATACCCTTCAAAAAACACGCAAGATCGTGAACGTTTTTTAATAGAAAAAAATCGTGTCTTTTATCCCAAATGCCCAAAAGTTACAAAAATAGTGCCGTTTTTTGTGTCTCAAATGTTCAAAACTGCTCTATTTTTGTAACTTTTGAGCATTTGGGATAAAAAACACCATTTTTTTCAATTAAAAAACGTTCACGATCTTGCGTGTTTTTTGTAGGGTATTTTGAGGTTGTCGTTTTTTCATTTAAAAACATAGTGTTTTCATTCTTGAACATTGAAGACAAAAAAATCTGCACTAATTTGGTAACTTTTGGGCATTTGGGATAAAAAAACACGATTTTTTTCGTTTAAAAAACGTTTACGATCTTGCGTGTTTTTTGAAGGGTATTTTGAGGTTGTCGTTTTTTCATTTAAAAAATTGGTGTTTTTATATCTAAAATGCCCAAAAGTTACAAAAATAGTGCCGTTTTTTGTGTCTCAAATGTTCAAAACTGCACTATTTTAGAAACTTTTGGGCATTTGGGATAAAAAACACCATTTTTTTCTATTAAAAAACGTTCACGATCTTGCGTGTTTTTTGTAGGGTATTTTGAGGTTGTCGTTTTTTCATTTAAAAACATAGTGTTTTCATTCTTGAACGTTGAAGACAAAAAAATCTGCACTAATTTGGTAACTTTTGTGCATGTGGGATAAAAAAACACCATTTTTTTCGTTTAAAAAACGTTTACGATCTTGCGTGTTTTTGAAGGGTATTTTGGGTTGTCGTTTTTTCATTTAAAAAATTGGTGTTTTCACTTTTGAACATTTTTAAGACAAAAAAATCTGCACTATTTAGGTAACTTTTGGGCATTTTAGATATAAAAACACCATTTTTTTAAATGAAAAAACGACAACGTCAAAATACCCTACAAAAAACACGCAATATCGTGAACGTTTTTTAATAGAAAAAAATCGTGTCTTTTATCCCAAATGCCCAAAAGTTACAAAAATAGTGCCGTTTTTTGTGTCTCAAATGTTCAAAACTGCTCTATTTTTGTAACTTTTGAGCATTTGGGATAAAAAACACCATTTTTTTCAATTAAAAAACGTTCACGATCTTGCGTGTTTTTTGTAGCGTCTTTTGAGGTTGTCGTTTTTTCATTTAAAAACATAGTGTTTTCATTCTTGAACGTTGAAGACAAAAAAATCTGCACTAATTTGGTAACTTTTGTGCATGTGGGATAAAAAAACACGATTTTTTTCGTTTAAAAAACGTTTACGATCTTGCGTGTTTTTTGAAGGGTATTTTGGGTTGTCGTTTTTTCATTTAAAAAATTGGTGTTTTCACTTTTGAACATTTTTAAGACAAAAAAATCTGCACTATTTAGGTAACTATTGGGCATTTTAGATATAAAAACACCAATTTTTTAAATGAAAAAACGACAACGTCAAAATACCCTACAAAAAACACGCAATATCGTGAACGTTTTTTAATAGAAAAAAATCGTGTCTTTTATCCCAAATGCCCAAAAGTTACAAAAATAGTGCCGTTTTTTGTGTCTCAAATGTTCAAAACTGCTCTATTTTTGTAACTTTTGAGCATTTGGGATAAAAAACACCATTTTTTTCAATTAAAAAACGTTCACGATCTTGCTTGTTTTTTGTAGGGTATTTTGAGGTTGTCGTTTTTTCATTTAAAAAATTGGTGTTTTCACTTTTGAACATTTGAAGACAAAAAAATCTGCCTTTTAGGTAACTTTTGGGCATTTTAGATATAAAAACACCAATTTTTTAAATGAAAAAACGACAACGTCAAAACACCCTACAAAAAACACGTAACATCGTGAACGTTTTTTAATAGAAAAAATCGTGTCTTTTATCCCAAATGCCCAAAAGTTACAAAAATAGTGCCGTTTTTTGTGTCTTAAATGTTTAAAACTGCTCTATTTTTGTAACTTTTGAGCATTTGGGATAAAAAACACCATTTTTTTTCAATTAAAAAACGTTCACGATCTTGCTTGTTTTTTGTAGGGTATTTTGAGGTTGTCGTTTTTTCATTAAAAAACATAGTGTTTTCATTCTTGAACATTAAAGACAAAAAAATCTGCACTAATTTGGTAACTTTTGGGCATTTGGGATAAAAAAACACGATTTTTTTCGTTTAAAACACCTTTACGATCTTGCGTGTTTTTTGAAGGGTATTTTGAGGTTGTCGTTTTTTCATTTAAAAAATTGGTGTTTTTATATCTAAAATGCCCAAAAGTTACCTAAATAGTGCAGATTTTTTTGTCTTAAATGTTCAAGAATGAAAACACAAATTTTTTAAATGGAAAAACGACAACGTCAAAATACCCTTCAAAAAACACGCAAGATCGTGAACGTTTTTTAATAGAAAAAAATCGTGTCTTTTATCCCAAATGCCCAAAAGTTACAAAAATAGTGCCGTTTTTTGTGTCTCAAATGTTCAAAACTGCTCTATTTTTGTAACTTTTGAGCATTTGGGATAAAAAACACCATTTTTTTCAATTAAAAAACGTTCACGATCTTGCGTGTTTTTTGTAGGGTATTTTGAGGTTGTCGTTTTTTGATTTTTTAAATCAAACTATGTTTTTAACATAGTGTTTTCATTCTTGAACATTGAAGACAAAAAAATCTGCACTAATTTGGTAACTTTTGGGCATTTGGGATAAAAAAACACGATTTTTTTCGTTTAAAAAACGTTTACGATCTTGCGTGTTTTTTGAAGGGTATTTTGAGGTTGTTGTTTTTTCATTTAATAGCATAGTGTTTTCATTCTTGAACATTGAAGACAAAAAAATCTGCACTAATTTGGTAACTTTTGGGCATTTGGGATAAATAAACACGATTTTTTTCGTTTAAAAAACGTTAACGATCTTGCTTGTTTTTTGTAGGGTATTTTGAGGTTGTCGTTTTTTCATTTAATAACATAGTGTTTTCATTCTTGAACATTGAAGACAAAAAAATCTGCACTAATTTGTTAACTTTTGGGCATTTGGGATAAAAAAACACGATTTTTTTCGTTTAAAAAACGTTTACGATCTTGCGTGTTTTTTGAAGGGTATTTTGAGGTTGTCGTTTTTTCATTTAAAAAATTGGTGTTTTTATATCTAAAATGCCCAAAAGTTACCTAAATAGTGCAGATTTTTTTGTCTTAAATGTTCAAGAAAGAAAACACAAATTTTTTAAATGAAAAAACGACAACGTCAAAATACCCTTCAAAAAACACGCAAGATCGTGAACGTTTTTTAATTGAAAAAAATCATGTCTTTTTTATCCCAAATGCCCAAAAGTTACAAAAATAGTGCCGTTTTTTGTGTCTCAAATGTTCAAAACTGCACTATTTTAGAAACTTTTGGGAATTTGGGATAAAAAACACCATTTTTTTCAATTAAAAAACGTTTACGATCTTGCGTGTTTTTTGTAGCGTATTTTGAGGTTGTCGTTTTTTCATTTAAAAACATAGTGTTTTCATTCTTGAACATTGAAGACAAACAAATCTGCACTAATTTGGTAACTTTTGTGCATGTGGGATAAAAAAACACGATTTTTTTCGTTTAAAAAACGTTTACGATCTTGCGTGTTTTTTGAAGGGTATTTTGGGTTGTCGTTTTTTCATTTAAAAAATTGGTGTTTTCACTTTTGAACATTTTTAAGACAAAAAAATCTGCACTATTTAGGTAACTTTTGGGCATTTTAGATATAAAAACACCAATTTTTTAAATGAAAAAACGACAACGTCAAAATACCCTACAAAAAACACGCAATATCGTGAACGTTTTTTAATAGAAAAAAATCGTGTCTTTTATCCCTAATGCCCAAAAGTTACAAAAATAGTGCCGTTTTTTGTGTCTTAAATGTTCAAAACTGCTCTATTTTTGTAACTTTTGAGCATTTGGGATAAAAAACACCATTTTTTTCAATTAAAAAACGTTCACGATCTTGCTTGTTTTTTGTAGGGTATTTTGAGGTTGTCGTTTTTTCATTTAAAAACATAGTGTTTTCATTCTTGAACATTAAAGACAAAAAAATCTGCACTAATTTGGTAACTTTTGGGCATTTGGGATAAAAAAACACGATTTTTTTCGTTTAAAAAACCTTTACGATCTTGCGTGTTTTTTGAAGGGTATTTTGAGGTTGTCGTTTTTTCATTTAAAAAATTGGTGTTTTTATATCTAAAATGCCCAAAAGTTACCTAAATAGTGCAGATTTTTTTGTCTTAAATGTTCAAGAATGAAAACACAAATTTTTTAAATGGAAAAACGACAACGTCAAAATACCCTTCAAAAAACACGCAAGATCGTGAACGTTTTTTAATAGAAAAAAATCGTGTCTTTTATCCCAAATGCCCAAAAGTGACAAAAATAGTGCCGTTTTTTGTGTCTCAAATGTTCAAAACTGCTCTATTTTTGTAACTTTTGAGCATTTGGGATAAAAAACACCATTTTTTTCAATTAAAAAACGTTCACGATCTTGCTTGTTTTTTGTAGGGTATTTTGAGGTTGTCGTTTTTTGATTTTTTAAATCAAACTATGTTTTTAACATAGTGTTTTCATTCTTGAGCATTGAAGACAAAAAAATCTGCACTAATTTGGTAACTTTTGGGCATTTGGGATAAAAAAACACGATTTTTTTCGTTTAAAAAACGTTTACGATCTTGCGTGTTTTTTGAAGGGTATTTTGAGGTTGTCGTTTTTTCATTTAATAGCATAGTGTTTTCATTCTTGAACATTGAAGACAAAAAAATCTGCACTAATTTGGTAACTTTTGGGCATTTGGGATAAAAAAACACGATTTTTTTCGTTTAAAAAACGTTAACGATCTTGCTTGTTTTTTGTAGGGTATTTTGAGGTTGTCGTTTTTTCATTTAATAACATAGTGTTTTCATTCTTGAACATTGAAGACAAAAAAATCTGCACTAATTTGGTAACTTTTGGGCATTTGGGATAAAAAAACACGATTTTTTTCGTTTAAAAAACGTTTACGATCTTGCGTGTTTTTTGAAGGGTATTTTGGGTTGTCGTTTTTTCATTTAAAAAATTGGTGTTTTCACTTTTGAACATTTTTAAGACAAAAAAATCTGCACTATTTAGGTAACTTTTGGGCATTTTAGATATAAAAACACCAATTTTTTAAATGAAAAAACGACAACGTCAAAATACCCTACAAAAAACACGCAATATCGTGAACGTTTTTTAATAGAAAAAAATCGTGTCTTTTATCCCAAATGCCCAAAAGTTACAAAAATAGTGCCGTTTTTTGTGTCTCAAATGTTCAAAACTGCTCTATTTTTGTAACTTTTGAGCATTTGGGATAAAAAACACCATTTTTTTCAATTAAAAAACGTTCACGATCTTGCTTGTTTTTTGTAGGGTATTTTGAGGTTGTCGTTTTTTCATTTAAAAACATAGTGTTTTCATTCTTGAACATTGAAGACAAAAAAATCTGCACTAATTTGGTAACTTTTGGGCATTTGGGATAAAAAAACACGATTTTTTTCGTTTAAAAAACCTTTACGATCTTGCGTGTTTTTTGAAGGGTATTTTGAGGTTGTCGTTTTTTCATTTAAAAAATTTGTGTTTTCACTTTTGAACATTTGAAGACAAAAAAATCTGCACTTTTTAGGTAACTTTTGGGCATTTTAGATATAAAAACACCAATTTTTTAAATGAAAAAACGACAACGTCAAAACACCCTACAAAAAACACGTAACATCGTGAACGTTTTTTAATAGAAAAAATCGTGTCTTTTATCCCAAATGCCCAAAAGTTACAAAAATAGTGCCGTTTTTTGTGTCTCAAATGTTTAAAACTGCTCTATTTTTGTAACTTTTGAGCATTTGGGATAAAAAACACCATTTTTTTCAATTAAAAAACGTTCACGATCTTGCTTGTTTTTTGTAGGGTATTTTAAGGTTGTCGTTTTTTCATTTAAAAACATAGTGTTTTCATTCTTGAACATTAAAGACAAAAAAATCTGCACTAATTTGGTAACTTTTGGGCATTTGGGATAAAAAAACACGATTTTTTTCGTTTAAAAAACCTTTACGATCTTGCGTGTTTTTTGAAGGGTATTTTGAGGTTGTCGTTTTTTCATTTAAAAAATTGGTGTTTTTATATCTAAAATGCCCAAAAGTTACCTAAATAGTGCAGATTTTTTTGTCTTAAATGTTCAAGAATGAAAACACAAATTTTTTAAATGGAAAAAACGACAACGTCAAAATACCCTTCAAAAAACACGCAAGATCGTGAACGTTTTTTAATAGAAAAAAATCTTTTATCCCAAATGCCCAAAAGTTACAAAAATAGTGCCATTTTTTGTGTCTCAAATGTTCAAAACTGCTCTATTTTTGTAACTTTTGAGCATTTGGGATAAAAAACACCATTTTTTTAAATTAAAAAACGTTCACGATCTTGCTTGTTTTTTGTAGGGTATTTTGAGGTTGTCGTTTTTTCATTTAAAAACATAGTGTTTTCATTCTTGAACATTGAAGACAAAAAAATCTGCACTAATTTGGTAACTTTTGGGCATTTGGGATAAAAAAACATGATTTTTTTCGTTTAAAAAACCTTTACGATCTTGCGTGTTTTTTGAAGGGTATTTTGAGGTTGTCGTTTTTTTATTTAAAAAATTGGTGTTTTTATATCTAAAATGCCAAAAGTTACCTAAATAGTGCAGATTTTTTTGTCTTAAATGTTCAAGAATGAAAACACAAATTTTTTAAATGGAAAAACGACAACGTCAAAATACCCTTCAAAAAACACGCAAGATCGTGAACGTTTTTTAATAGAAAAAAATCTTTTATCCCAAATGCCCAAAAGTTACAAAAATAGTGCCATTTTTTGTGTCTCAAATGTTCAAAACTGCTCTATTTTTGTAACTTTTGAGCATTTGGGATAAAAAACACCATTTTTTTCAATTAAAAAACGTTCACGATCTTGCTTGTTTTTTGTAGGGTATTTTGAGGTTGTCGTTTTTTGATTTAAAAACATAGTGTTTTTATTCTTGAACATTGAAGACAAAAAAATCTGCACTAATTTGGTAACTTTTGTGCATGTGGGATAAAAAAACACGATTTTTTTCGTTTAAAAAACGTTTACGATCTTGCGTGTTTTTTGAAGGGTATTTTGGATTGTCGTTTTTTCATTTAAAAAATTGGTGTTTTCACTTTTGAACATTTTTAAGACAAAAAAATCTGCACTATTTAGGTAACTTTTGGGCATTTTAGATATAAAAACACCAATTTTTTAAATGAAAAAACGACAACGTCAAAATACCCTACAAAAAACACGCAATATCGTGAACGTTTTTTAATAGAAAAAAATCGTGTCTTTTATCCCAAATGCCCAAAAGTTACAAAAATAGTGCCGTTTTTTGTGTCTCAAATGTTCAAAACTGCTCTATTTTTGTAACTTTTGAGCATTTGGGATAAAAAACACCATTTTTTCAATTAAAAAACGTTCACGATCTTGTTTGTTTTTTGTAGGGTATTTTGAGGTTGTCGTTTTTTCATTTAAAAACATAGTGTTTTCATTCTTGAACATTGAAGACAAAAAAATCTGCACTAATTTGGTAACTTTTGGGCATTTGGGATAAAAAAACACGATTTTTTTCGTTTAAAAAACCTTTACGATCTTGCGTGTTTTTTGAAGGGTATTTTGAGGTTGTCGTTTTTTCATTTAAAAAATTTGTGTTTTCACTTTTGAACATTTGAAGACAAAAAAATCTGCACTTTTTAGGTAACTTTTGGGCATTTTAGATATAAAAACACCAATTTTTTAAATGAAAAAACGACAACGTCAAAACACCCTACAAAAAACACGTAACATCGTGAACGTTTTTTAATAGAAAAAATCGTGTCTTTTATCCCAAATGCCCAAAAGTTACAAAAATAGTGCCGTTTTTTGTGTCCCAAATGTTTAAAACTGCTCTATTTTTGTAACTTTTGAGCATTTGGGATAAAAAACACCATTTTTTTCAATTAAAAAACGTTCACGATCTTGCTTGTTTTTTGTAGGGTATTTTGAGGTTGTCGTTTTTTCATTTAAAAACATAGTGTTTTCATTCTTGAAAATTAAAGACAAAAAAATCTGCACTAATTTGGTAACTTTTGGGCATTTGGGATAAAAAAACATGATTTTTTTCGTTTAAAAAACCTTTACGATCTTGCGTGTTTTTTGAAGGGTATTTTGAGGTTGTCGTTTTTTCATTTAAAAAATTGGTGTTGTTATATCTAAAATGCCAAAAGTTACCTAAATAGTGCAGATTTTTTTGTCTTAAATGTTCAAGAATGAAAACACAAATTTTTTAAATGGAAAAACGACAACGTCAAAATACCCTTCAAAAAACACGCAAGATCGTGAACGTTTTTTAATAGAAAAAAATCTTTTATCCCAAATGCCCAAAAGTTACAAAAATAGTGCCATTTTTTGTGTCTCAAATGTTCAAAACTGCTCTATTTTTGTAACTTTTGAGCATTTGGGATAAAAAACACCATTTTTTTCAATTAAAAAACGTTCACGATCTTGCTTGTTTTTTGTAGGGTATTTTGAGGTTGTCGTTTTTTGATTTAAAAACATAGTGTTTTCATTCTTGAACATTGAAGACAAAAAAATCTGCACTAATTTGGTAACTTTTGGGCATTTGGGATAAAAAAAAACGATTTTTTTCGTTTAAAAAACGTTAACGATCTTGCTTGTTTTTTGTAGGGTATTTTGAGGTTGTCGTTTTTTCATTTAATAACATAGTGTTTTCATTCTTGAACATTGAAGAAAAAAAAATCTGCACTAATTTGGTAACTTTTGGGCATTTGGGATAAAAAAACACGATTTTTTTCGTTTAAAAAACGTTTACGATCTTGCGTGTTTTTTGAAGGGTATTTTGAGGTTGTCGTTTTTTCATTTAAAAAATTGGTGTTTTTATATCTAAAATGCCAAAAGTTACCTAAATAGTGCAGATTTTTTTGTCTTAAATGTTCAAGAATGAAAACACAAATTTTTTAAATGAAAAAACGACAACGTCAAAATACCCTTCAAAAAACACGCAAGATCGTGAACGTTTTTTAATTGAAAAAAATCGTGTCTTTTTTATCCCAAATGCCCAAAAGTTACAAAAATAGTGCCGTTTTTTGTGTCTCAAATGTTCAAAACTGCACTATTTTAGAAACTTTTGGGCATTTGGGATAAAAAACACCATTTTTTTCTATTAAAAAACGTTCACGATCTTGCGTGTTTTTTGTAGGGTATTTTGAGGTTGTCGTTTTTTCATTTAAAAACATAGTGTTTTCATTCTTGAACATTGAAGACAAAAAAATCTGCACTAATTTGGTAACTTTTGGGCATTTGGGATAAAAAAACACGATTTTTTTCGTTTAAAAAACCTTTACGATCTTGCGTGTTTTTTGAAGGGTATTTTGAGGTTGTCGTTTTTTCATTTAAAAAATTGGTGTTTTTATATCTAAAATGCCCAAAAGTTACCTAAATAGTGCAGATTTTTTTGTCTTAAATGTTCAAGAATGAAAACACAAATTTTCTAAATGGAAAAACGACAACGTCAAAATACCCTTCAAAAAACACGCAAGATCGTGAACGTTTTTTAATAGAAAAAAATCGTGTCTTTTATCCCAAATGCCCAAAAGTTACAAAAATAGTGCCATTTTTTGTGTCTCAAATGTTCAAAACTGCTCTATTTTTGTAACTTTTGGGCATTTGGGATAAAAAACACCATTTTTTTCAATTAAAAAACGTTCACGATCTTGCTTGTTTTTTGTAGGGTATTTTGAGGTTGTCGTTTTTTCATTTAATAACATAGTGTTTTCATTCTTGAACATTGAAGACAAAAAAATCTGCACTAATTTGGTAACTTTTGGGCATTTGGGATAAAAAAACACGATTTTTTTCGTTTAAAAAACGTTTACGATCTTGCGTGTTTTTTGAAGGGTATTTTGAGGTTGTCGTTTTTTCATTTAAAAAATTGGTGTTTTTATATCTAAAATGCCCAAAAGTTACCTAAATAGTGCAGATTTTTTTGTCTTAAATGTTCAAGAATGAAAACACAAATTTTTTAAATGGAAAAACGACAACGTCAAAATACCCTTCAAAAAACACGCAAGATCGTGAACGTTTTTTAATAGAAAAAAATCTTTTATCCCAAATGCCCAAAAGTTACAAAAATAGTGCCATTTTTTGTGTCTCAAATGTTCAAAACTGCTCTATTTTTGTAACTTTTGAGCATTTGGGATAAAAAACACCATTTTTTTCAATTAAAAAACGTTCACGATCTTGCTTGTTTTTTGTAGGGTATTTTGAGGTTGTCGTTTTTTCATTTAAAAACATAGTGTTTTCATTCTTGAACATTAAAGACAAAAAAATCTGCACTAATTTGGTAACTTTTGGGCATTTGGGATAAAAAAACACGATTTTTTTCGTTTAAAAAACCTTTACGATCTTGCGTGTTTTTTGAAGGGTATTTTGAGGTTGTCGTTTTTTCATTTAAAAAATTGGTGTTTTTATATCTAAAATGCCCAAAAGTTACCTAAATAGTGCAGATTTTTTTGTCTTAAATGTTCAAGAATGAAAACACAAATTTTTTAAATGGAAAAACGACAACGTCAAAATACCCTTCAAGAAACACGCAAGATCGTGAACGTTTTTTAATAGAAAAAAATCGTGTCTTTTATCCCTAATGCCCAAAAGTTACAAAAATAGTGCCGTTTTTTGTGTCTTAAATGTTCAAAACTGCTCTATTTTTGTAACTTTTGAGCATTTGGGATAAAAAACACCATTTTTTTCAATTAAAAAACGTTCACGATCTTGCTTGTTTTTTGTAGGGTATTTTGAGGTTGTCGTTTTTTCATTTAAAAACATAGTGTTTTCATTCTTGAACATTAAAGACAAAAAAATCTGCACTAATTTGGTAACTTTTGGGCATTTGGGATAAAAAAACACGATTTTTTTCGTTTAAAAAACCTTTACGATCTTGCGTGTTTTTTGAAGGGTATTTTGAGGTTGTCGTTTTTTCATTTAAAAAATTGGTGTTTTTATATCTAAAATGCCCAAAAGTTACCTAAATAGTGCAGATTTTTTTGTCTTAAATGTTCAAGAATGAAAACACAAATTTTTTAAATGGAAAAACGACAACGTCAAAATACCCTTCAAGAAACACGCAAGATCGTGAACGTTTTTTAATAGAAAAAAATCGTGTCTTTTATCCCAAATGCCCAAAAGTTACAAAAATAGTGCCGTTTTTTGTGTCTCAAATGTTCAAAACTGCTCTATTTTTGTAACTTTTGAGCATTTGGGATAAAAAACACCATTTTTTTCAATTAAAAAACGTTCACGATCTTGCGTGTTTTTTGTAGGGTATTTTGAGGTTGTCGTTTTTTCATTTAAAAACATAGTGTTTTCATTCTTGAACATTGAAGACAAAAAAATCTGCACTAATTTGGTAACTTTTGGGCATTTGGGATAAAAAAACACGATTTTTTTCGTTTAAAAAACCTTTACGATCTTGCGTGTTTTTTGAAGGGTATTTTGAGGTTGTCGTTTTTTCATTTAAAAAATTGGTGTTTTTATATCTAAAATGCCCAAAAGTTACCTAAATAGTGCAGATTTTTTTGTCTTAAATGTTCAAGAATGAAAACACAAATTTTTTAAATGGAAAAACGACAACGTCAAAATACCCTTCAAAAAACACGCAAGATCGTGAACGTTTTTTAATAGAAAAAAATCGTGTCTTTTATCCCAAATGCCCAAAAGTGACAAAAATAGTGCCGTTTTTTGTGTCTCAAATGTTCAAAACTGCTCTATTTTTGTAACTTTTGAGCATTTGGGATAAAAAACACCATTTTTTTCAATTAAAAAACGTTCACGATCTTGCTTGTTTTTTGTAGGGTATTTTGAGGTTGTCGTTTTTTGATTTTTTAAATCAAACTATGTTTTTAACATAGTGTTTTCATTCTTAAGCATTGAAGACAAAAAAATCTGCACTAATTTGGTAACTTTTGGGCATTTGGGATAAAAAAACACGATTTTTTTCGTTTAAAAAACGTTTACGATCTTGCGTGTTTTTTGAAGGGTATTTTGAGGTTGTCGTTTTTTCATTTAATAGCATAGTGTTTTCATTCTTGAACATTGAAGACAAAAAAATCTGCACTAATTTGGTAACTTTTGGGCATTTGGGATAAAAAAACACGATTTTTTTCGTTTAAAAAACGTTAACGATCTTGCTTGTTTTTTGTAGGGTATTTTGAGGTTGTCGTTTTTTCATTTAATAACATAGTGTTTTCATTCTTGAACATTGAAGACAAAAAAATCTGCACTAATTTGGTAACTTTTGGGCATTTGGGATAAAAAAACACGATTTTTTTCGTTTAAAAAACGTTTACGATCTTGCGTGTTTTTTGAAGGGTATTTTGGGTTGTCGTTTTTTCATTTAAAAAATTGGTGTTTTCACTTTTGAACATTTTTAAGACAAAAAAATCTGCACTATTTAGGTAACTTTTGGGCATTTTAGATATAAAAACACCAATTTTTTAAATGAAAAAACGACAACGTCAAAATACCCTACAAAAAACACGCAATATCGTGAACGTTTTTTAATAGAAAAAAATCGTGTCTTTTATCCCAAATGCCCAAAAGTTACAAAAATAGTGCCGTTTTTTGTGTCTCAAATGTTCAAAACTGCTCTATTTTTGTAACTTTTGAGCATTTGGGATAAAAAACACCATTTTTTTCAATTAAAAAACGTTCACGATCTTGCTTGTTTTTTGTAGGGTATTTTGAGGTTGTCGTTTTTTCATTTAAAAACATAGTGTTTTCATTCTTGAACATTGAAGACAAAAAAATCTGCACTAATTTGGTAACTTTTGGGCATTTGGGATAAAAAAACACGATTTTTTTCGTTTAAAAAACCTTTACGATCTTGCGTGTTTTTTGAAGGGTATTTTGAGGTTGTCGTTTTTTCATTTAAAAAATTTGTGTTTTCACTTTTGAACATTTGAAGACAAAAAAATCTGCACTTTTTAGGTAACTTTTGGGCATTTTAGATATAAAAACACCAATTTTTTAAATGAAAAAACGACAACGTCAAAACACCCTACAAAAAACACGTAACATCGTGAACGTTTTTTAATAGAAAAAATCGTGTCTTTTATCCCAAATGCCCAAAAGTTACAAAAATAGTGCCGTTTTTTGTGTCTCAAATGTTTAAAACTGCTCTATTTTTGTAACTTTTGAGCATTTGGGATAAAAAACACCATTTTTATCAATTAAAAAACGTTCACGATCTTGCTTGTTTTTTGTAGGGTATTTTAAGGTTGTCGTTTTTTCATTTAAAAACATAGTGTTTTCATTCTTGAACATTAAAGACAAAAAAATCTGCACTAATTTGGTAACTTTTGGGCATTTGGGATAAAAAAACACGATTTTTTTCGTTTAAAAAACCTTTACGATCTTGCGTGTTTTTTGAAGGGTATTTTGAGGTTGTCGTTTTTTCATTTAAAAAATTGGTGTTTTTATATCTAAAATGCCCAAAAGTTACCTAAATAGTGCAGATTTTTTTGTCTTAAATGTTCAAGAATGAAAACACAAATTTTTTAAATGGAAAAACGACAACGTCAAAATACCCTTCAAAAAACACGCAAGATCGTGAACGTTTTTTAATAGAAAAAAATCTTTTATCCCAAATGCCCAAAAGTTACAAAAATAGTGCCATTTTTTGTGTCTCAAATGTTCAAAACTGCTCTATTTTTGTAACTTTTGAGCATTTGGGATAAAAAACACCATTTTTTTAAATTAAAAAACGTTCACGATCTTGCTTGTTTTTTGTAGGGTATTTTGAGGTTGTCGTTTTTTCATTTAAAAACATAGTGTTTTCATTCTTGAACATTGAAGACAAAAAAATCTGCACTAATTTGGTAACTTTTGGGCATTTGGGATAAAAAAACATGATTTTTTTCGTTTAAAAAACCTTTACGATCTTGCGTGTTTTTTGAAGGGTATTTTGAGGTTGTCGTTTTTTTATTTAAAAAATTGGTGTTTTTATATCTAAAATGCCAAAAGTTACCTAAATAGTGCAGATTTTTTTGTCTTAAATGTTCAAGAATGAAAACACAAATTTTTTAAATGGAAAAACGACAACGTCAAAATACCCTTCAAAAAACACGCAAGATCGTGAACGTTTTTTAATAGAAAAAAATCTTTTATCCCAAATGCCCAAAAGTTACAAAAATAGTGCCATTTTTTGTGTCTCAAATGTTCAAAACTGCTCTATTTTTGTAACTTTTGAGCATTTGGGATAAAAAACACCATTTTTTTCAATTAAAAAACGTTCACGATCTTGCTTGTTTTTTGTAGGGTATTTTGAGGTTGTCGTTTTTTGATTTAAAAACATAGTGTTTTTATTCTTGAACATTGAAGACAAAAAAATCTGCACTAATTTGGTAACTTTTGTGCATGTGGGATAAAAAAACACGATTTTTTTCGTTTAAAAAACGTTTACGATCTTGCGTGTTTTTTGAAGGGTATTTTGGATTGTCGTTTTTTCATTTAAAAAATTGGTGTTTTCACTTTTGAACATTTTTAAGACAAAAAAATCTGCACTATTTAGGTAACTTTTGGGCATTTTAGATATAAAAACACCAATTTTTTAAATGAAAAAACGACAACGTCAAAATACCCTACAAAAAACACGCAATATCGTGAACGTTTTTTAATAGAAAAAAATCGTGTCTTTTATCCCAAATGCCCAAAAGTTACAAAAATAGTGCCGTTTTTTGTGTCTCAAATGTTCAAAACTGCTCTATTTTTGTAACTTTTGAGCATTTGGGATAAAAAACACCATTTTTTCAATTAAAAAACGTTCACAATCTTGTTTGTTTTTTGTAGGGTATTTTGAGGTTGTCGTTTTTTCATTTAAAAACATAGTGTTTTCATTCTTGAACATTGAAGACAAAAAAATCTGCACTAATTTGGTAACTTTTGGGCATTTGGGATAAAAAAACACGATTTTTTTCGTTTAAAAAACCTTTACGATCTTGCGTGTTTTTTGAAGGGTATTTTGAGGTTGTCGTTTTTTCATTTAAAAAATTTGTGTTTTCACTTTTGAACATTTGAAGACAAAAAAATCTGCACTTTTTAGGTAACTTTTGGGCATTTTAGATATAAAAACACCAATTTTTTAAATGAAAAAACGACAACGTCAAAACACCCTACAAAAAACACGTAACATCGTGAACGTTTTTTAATAGAAAAAATCGTGTCTTTTATCCCAAATGCCCAAAAGTTACAAAAATAGTGCCGTTTTTTGTGTCCCAAATGTTTAAAACTGCTCTATTTTTGTAACTTTTGAGCATTTGGGATAAAAAACACCATTTTTTTCAATTAAAAAACGTTCACGATCTTGCTTGTTTTTTGTAGGGTATTTTGAGGTTGTCGTTTTTTCATTTAAAAACATAGTGTTTTCATTCTTGAAAATTAAAGACAAAAAAATCTGCACTAATTTGGTAACTTTTGGGCATTTGGGATAAAAAAACATGATTTTTTTCGTTTAAAAAACCTTTACGATCTTGCGTGTTTTTTGAAGGGTATTTTGAGGTTGTCGTTTTTTCATTTAAAAAATTGGTGTTGTTATATCTAAAATGCCAAAAGTTACCTAAATAGTGCAGATTTTTTTGTCTTAAATGTTCAAGAATGAAAACACAAATTTTTTAAATGGAAAAACGACAACGTCAAAATACCCTTCAAAAAACACGCAAGATCGTGAACGTTTTTTAATAGAAAAAAATCTTTTATCCCAAATGCCCAAAAGTTACAAAAATAGTGCCATTTTTTGTGTCTCAAATGTTCAAAACTGCTCTATTTTTGTAACTTTTGAGCATTTGGGATAAAAAACACCATTTTTTTCAATTAAAAAACGTTCACGATCTTGCTTGTTTTTTGTAGGGTATTTTGAGGTTGTCGTTTTTTGATTTAAAAACATAGTGTTTTCATTCTTGAACATTGAAGACAAAAAAATCTGCACTAATTTGGTAACTTTTGGGCATTTGGGATAAAAAAAAACGATTTTTTTCGTTTAAAAAACGTTAACGATCTTGCTTGTTTTTTGTAGGGTATTTTGAGGTTGTCGTTTTTTCATTTAATAACATAGTGTTTTCATTCTTGAACATTGAAGAAAAAAAAATCTGCACTAATTTGGTAACTTTTGGGCATTTGGGATAAAAAAACACGATTTTTTTCGTTTAAAAAACGTTTACGATCTTGCGTGTTTTTTGAAGGGTATTTTGAGGTTGTCGTTTTTTCATTTAAAAAATTGGTGTTTTTATATCTAAAATGCCAAAAGTTACCTAAATAGTGCAGATTTTTTTGTCTTAAATGTTCAAGAATGAAAACACAAATTTTTTAAATGAAAAAACGACAACGTCAAAATACCCTTCAAAAAACACGCAAGATCGTGAACGTTTTTTAATTGAAAAAAATCGTGTCTTTTTTATCCCAAATGCCCAAAAGTTACAAAAATAGTGCCGTTTTTTGTGTCTCAAATGTTCAAAACTGCACTATTTTAGAAACTTTTGGGCATTTGGGATAAAAAACACCATTTTTTTCTATTAAAAAACGTTCACGATCTTGCGTGTTTTTTGTAGGGTATTTTGAGGTTGTCGTTTTTTCATTTAAAAACATAGTGTTTTCATTCTTGAACATTGAAGACAAAAAAATCTGCACTAATTTGGTAACTTTTGGGCATTTGGGATAAAAAAACACGATTTTTTTCGTTTAAAAAACCTTTACGATCTTGCGTGTTTTTTGAAGGGTATTTTGAGGTTGTCGTTTTTTCATTTAAAAAATTGGTGTTTTTATATCTAAAATGCCCAAAAGTTACCTAAATAGTGCAGATTTTTTTGTCTTAAATGTTCAAGAATGAAAACACAAATTTTCTAAATGGAAAAACGACAACGTCAAAATACCCTTCAAAAAACACGCAAGATCGTGAACGTTTTTTAATAGAAAAAAATCGTGTCTTTTATCCCAAATGCCCAAAAGTTACAAAAATAGTGCCATTTTTTGTGTCTCAAATGTTCAAAACTGCTCTATTTTTGTAACTTTTGGGCATTTGGGATAAAAAACACCATTTTTTTCAATTAAAAAACGTTCACGATCTTGCTTGTTTTTTGTAGGGTATTTTGAGGTTGTCGTTTTTTCATTTAATAACATAGTGTTTTCATTCTTGAACATTGAAGACAAAAAAATCTGCACTAATTTGGTAACTTTTGGGCATTTGGGATAAAAAAACACGATTTTTTTCGTTTAAAAAACGTTTACGATCTTGCGTGTTTTTTGAAGGGTATTTTGAGGTTGTCGTTTTTTCATTTAAAAAATTGGTGTTTTTATATCTAAAATGCCCAAAAGTTACCTAAATAGTGCAGATTTTTTTGTCTTAAATGTTCAAGAATGAAAACACAAATTTTTTAAATGGAAAAACGACAACGTCAAAATACCCTTCAAAAAACACGCAAGATCGTGAACGTTTTTTAATAGAAAAAAATCTTTTATCCCAAATGCCCAAAAGTTACAAAAATAGTGCCATTTTTTGTGTCTCAAATGTTCAAAACTGCTCTATTTTTGTAACTTTTGAGCATTTGGGATAAAAAACACCATTTTTTTCAATTAAAAAACGTTCACGATCTTGCTTGTTTTTTGTAGGGTATTTTGAGGTTGTCGTTTTTTCATTTAAAAACATAGTGTTTTCATTCTTGAACATTGAAGACAAAAAAATCTGCACTAATTTGGTAACTTTTGGGCATTTGGGATAAAAAAACATGATTTTTTTCGTTTAAAAAACCTTTACGATCTTGCGTGTTTTTTGAAGGGTATTTTGAGGTTGTCGTTTTTTCATTTAAAAAATTGGTGTTTTTATATCTAAAATGCCAAAAGTTACCTAAATAGTGCAGATTTTTTTGTCTTAAATGTTCAAGAATGAAAACACAAATTTTTTAAATGGAAAAACGACAACGTCAAAATACCCTTTAAAAAACACGCAAGATCGTGAACGTTTTTACATTCTCATCCTAAATGAGAAAGTCTTCAATTTGTGCGATTTTGAACTTTTGCTAAAACATACATTTCTCGACGTTTTGAGACCTCCTGATTCCAAAAAAATGGGTTTTACGAAGATGTCTGTCTGTCTGTCTGTCTGTCTGTATCAAAATTTTGAAATCGGATAACTTGAGTAAAAATTGTCGTATCAACTTCAACTTTGGTTTACTTTTTTTTGGTACCAAAATACAGGTCGAGTTCGTTAGCCAGCAATTTTCGTCCAAAATTATCAAAAATAGAATATTTTCAAAATTCAAAAAAAAAAAAAATTTTCAAAAAAAAATTTTCTCTAATTTTTTTCTTAAACTACAAGTAAAATCGAACAAATTTTGTTTATAAAAGTTTCCGATATAATGCAACCCCACAAAGCTATGAATTTTTTAAGTTTACATGTGCAAAAAGGGGTACTGAAAGTGGATAAATCCTATACAAAAACTCTATTATTTTTAAAAAAAATGAAAAAACTTCCGGTTTTTTCTTCCTGTTTACTTCTATTGATCACAACTAATAAAACTGCATCAAAAAATATTGACTTTTCTAAAAATTTTTGGAAATTTTGAATAAATTCATTTTTACATTCTCATCTTAAATGAGAAAGTCTTCAATTTGTGCGATTTTGAACTTTTGCTAAAACATACATTTCTCGACGTTTTGAGACCTCCTGATTCCAAAAAAATGGGTTTTACGAAGATGTCTGTCTGTCTGTCTGTCTGTCTGTCTGTCTGTCTGTCTGTCTGTATCAAAATTTTGAAATCGGATAACTTGAGTAAAAATTGTCGTATCAACTTCAACTTTGGTATACTTTTTTTTGGTACCAAAATACAGGTCGAGTTCGTTAGCCAGCAATTTTCGTCCAAAATTATCAAAAATAGAATATTTTCAAAATTCAAAAAAAAAAAAATTTTCAAAAAAAATTTTCTCTAATTTTTTTCTTAAACTACAAGTAAAATCGAACAAATTTTGTTTATAAAAGTTTCCGATATAATGCAACCCCACAAAGCTATGAATTTTTTAAGTTTACATGTGCAAAAAGGGGTACTGAAAGTGGATAAATCCTATACAAAAACTCTATTATTTTTAAAAAAAATGAAAAAACTTCCGGTTTTTTCTTCCTGTTTACTTCCATTGATCACAACTAATAAAACTGCATCAAAAAATATTGACTTTTCTAAAAATTTTTGGAAATTTTGAATAAATTCATTTTTACATTCTCATCCTAAATGAGAAAGTCTTCAATTTGTGCGATTTTGAACTTTTGCTAAAACATACATTTCTCGACGTTTTGAGACCTCCTGATTCCAAAAAAAATGGGTTTTACGAAGATGTCTGTCTGTCTGTCTGTCTGTCTGTCTGTCTGTCTGTATCAAAATTTTGAAATCGGATAACTTGAGTAAAAATTGTCGTATCAACTTCAACTTTGGTATACTTTTTTTTGGTACCAAAATACAGGTCGAGTTCGTTAGCCACCAATTTTCGTCCAAAATTATCAAAAATAGAATATTTTCAAAATTCAAAAAAAAAAAAAATTTTCAAAAAAAAATTTTCTCTAATTTTTTTCTTAAACTACAAGTAAAATCGAACAAATTTTGTTTATAAAAGTTTCCGATATAATGCAACCCCACAAAGCTATGAATTTTTTAAGTTTACATGTGCAAAAAGGGGTACTGAAAGTGGATAAATCCTATACAAAAACTCTATTATTTTTAAAAAAAATGAAAAAACTTCCGGTTTTTTCTTCCTGTTTACTTCCATTGATCACAACTAATAAAACTGCATCAAAAAATATTGACTTTTCTAAAAATTTTTGGAAATTTTGAATAAATTCATTTTTACATTCTCATCCTAAATGAGAAAGTCTTCAATTTGTGCGATTTTGAACTTTTGCTAAAACATACATTTCTCGACGTTTTGAGACCTCCTGATTCCAAAAAAATGGGTTTTACGAAGATGTCTGTCTGTCTGTCTGTCTGTCTGTCTGTATCAAAATTTTGAAATCGGATAACTTGAGTAAAAATTGTCGTATCAACTTCAACTTTGGTATACTTTTTTTTGGTACCAAAATACAGGTCGAGTTCGTTAGCCAGCAATTTTCGTCCAAAATTATCAAAAATAGAATATTTTCAAAATTCAAAAAAAAAAAAATTTTCAAAAAAAAATTTTCTCTAATTTTTTTCTTAAACTACAAGTAAAATCGAACAAATTTTGTTTATAAAAGTTTCCGATATAATGCAACCCCACAAAGCTATGAATTTTTTAAGTTTACATGTGCAAAAAGGGGTACTGAAAGTGGATAAATCCTATACAAAAACTCTATTATTTTTAAAAAAAATGAAAAAACTTCCGGTTTTTTCTTCCTGTTTACTTCCATTGATCACAACTAATAAAACTGCATCAAAAAATATTGACTTTTCTAAAAATTTTTGGAAATTTTGAATAAATTCATTTTTACATTCTCATCCTAAATGAGAAAGTCTTCAATTTGTGCGATTTTGAACTTTTGCTAAAACATACATTTCTCGACGTTTTGAGACCTCCTGATTCCAAAAAAATGGGTTTTACGAAGATGTCTGTCTGTCTGTCTGTCTGTCTGTCTGTCTGTCTGTCTGTATCAAAATTTTGAAATCGGATAACTTGAGTAAAAATTGTCGTATCAACTTCAACTTTGGTATACTTTTTTTTGGTACCAAAATACAGGTCGAGTTCGTTAGCCAGCAATTTTCGTCCAAAATTATCAAAAATAGAATATTTTCAAAATTCAAAAAAAAAAAAATTTTCAAAAAAAAATTTTCTCTAATTTTTTTCTTAAACTACAAGTAAAATCGAACAAATTTTGTTTATAAAAGTTTCCGATATAATGCAACCCCACAAAGCTATGAATTTTTTAAGTTTACATGTGCAAAAAGGGGTACTGAAAGTGGATAAATCCTATACAAAAACTCTATTATTTTTAAAAAAAATGAAAAAACTTCCGGTTTTTTCTTCCTGTTTACTTCCATTGATCACAACTAATAAAACTGCATCAAAAAATATTGACTTTTCTAAAAATTTTTGGAAATTTTGAATAAATTCATTTTTACATTCTCATCCTAAATGAGAAAGTCTTCAATTTGTGCGATTTTGAACTTTTGCTAAAACATACATTTCTCGACGTTTTGAGACCTCCTGATTCTAAAAAAATGGGTTTTACGAAGATGTCTGTCTGTCTGTCTGTCTGTCTGTCTGTCTGTATCAAAATTTTGAAATCGGATAACTTGAGTAAAAATTGTCGTATCAACTTCAACTTTGGTATACTTTTTTTTGGTACCAAAATACAGGTCGAGTTCGTTAGCCAGCAATTTTCGTCCAAAATTATCAAAAATAGAATATTTTCAAAATTCAAAAAAAAAAAAATTTTCAAAAAAAAATTTTCTCTAATTTTTTTCTTAAACTACAAGTAAAATCGAACAAATTTTGTTTATAAAAGTTTCCGATATAATGGAACCCCACAAAGCTATGAATTTTTTAAGTTTACATGTGCAAAAAGGGGTACTGAAAGTGGATAAATCCTATACAAAAACTCTATTATTTTAAAAAAAATGAAAAAACTTCCGGTTTTTTCTTCCTGTTTACTTCCATTGATCACAACTAATAAAACTGCATCAAAAAATATTGACTTTTCTAAAAATTTTTGGAAATTTTGAATAAATTCATTTTTACATTCTCATCCTAAATGAGAAAGTCTTCAATTTGTGCGATTTTGAACTTTTGCTAAAACATACATTTCTCGACGTTTTGAGACCTCCTGATTCCAAAAAAATGGGTTTTACGAAGATGTCTGTCTGTCTGTCTGTCTGTCTGTCTGTCTGTCTGTATCAAAATTTTGAAATCGGATAACTTGAGTAAAAATTGTCGTATCAACTTCAACTTTGGTATACTTTTTTTTGGTACCAAAATACAGGTCGAGTTCGTTAGCCAGCAATTTTCGTCCAAAATTATCAAAAATAGAATATTTTCAAAATTCAAAAAAAAAAAAATTTTCAAAAAAAAATTTTCTCTAATTTTTTTCTTAAACTACAAGTAAAATCGAACAAATTTTGTTTATAAAAGTTTTCGATATAATGCAACCCCACAAAGCTATGAATTTTTTAAGTTTACATGTGCAAAAAGGGGTACTGAAAGTGGATAAATCCTATACAAAAACTCTATTATTTTTAAAAAAAATGAAAAAACTTCCGGTTTTTTCTTCCTGTTTACTTCCATTGATCACAACTAATAAAACTGCATCAAAAAATATTGACTTTTCTAAAAATTTTTGGAAATTTTGAATAAATTCATTTTTACATTCTCATCCTAAATGAGAAAGTCTTCAATTTGTGCGATTTTGAACTTTTGCTAAAACATACATTTCTCGACGTTTTGAGACCTCCTGATTCCAAAAAAATGGGTTTTACGAAGATGTCTGTCTGTCTGTCTGTCTGTCTGTCTGTCTGTCTGTCTGTATCAAAATTTTGAAATCGGATAACTTGAGTAAAAATTGTCGTATCAACTTCAACTTTGGTATACTTTTTTTTGGTACCAAAATACAGGTCGAGTTCGTTAGCCAGCAATTTTCGTCCAAAATTATCAAAAATAGAATATTTTCAAAATTCAAAAAAAAAAAATTTTCAAAAAAAATTTTCTCTAATTTTTTTCTTAAACTACAAGTAAAATCGAACAAATTTTGTTTATAAAAGTTTCCGATATAATGCAACCCCACAAAGCTATGAATTTTTTAAGTTTACATGTGCAAAAAGGGGTACTGAAAGTGGATAAATCCTATACAAAAACTCTATTATTTTTAAAAAAAATGAAAAAACTTCCGGTTTTTTCTTCCTGTTTACTTCCATTGATCACAACTAATAAAACTGCATCAAAAAATATTGACTTTTCTAAAATTTTTGGAAATTTTGAATAAATTCATTTTTACATTCTCATCCTAAATGAGAAAGTCTTCAATTTGTGCGATTTTGAACTTTTGCTAAAACATACATTTCTCGACGTTTTGAGACCTCCTGATTCCAAAAAAATGGGTTTTACGAAGATGTCTGTCTGTCTGTCTGTCTGTCTGTCTGTCTGTCTGTATCAAAATTTTGAAATCGGATAACTTGAGTAAAAATTGTCGTATCAACTTCAACTTTGGTATACTTTTTTTTGGTACCAAAATACAGGTCGAGTTCGTTAGCCAGCAATTTTCGTCCAAAATTATCAAAAATAGAATATTTTCAAAATTCAAAAAAAAAAAATTTTCAAAAAAAAATTTTCTCTAATTTTTTTCTTAAACTACAAGTAAAATCGAACAAATTTTGTTTATAAAAGTTTCCGATATAATGCAACCCCACAAAGCTATGAATTTTTTAAGTTTACATGTGCAAAAAGGGGTACTGAAAGTGGATAAATCCTATACAAAAACTCTATTATTTTTAAAAAAAATGAAAAAACTTCCGGTTTTTTCTTCCTGTTTACTTCCATTGATCACAACTAATAAAACTGCATCAAAAAATATTGACTTTTCTAAAAATTTTGGAAATTTTGAATAAATTCATTTTTACATTCTCATCCTAAATGAGAAAGTCTTCAATTTGTGCGATTTTGAACTTTTGCTAAAACATACATTTCTCGACGTTTTGAGACCTCCTGATTCCAAAAAAATGGGTTTTACGAAGATGTCTGTCTGTCTGTCTGTCTGTCTGTCTGTCTGTCTGTTATCAAAATTTTGAAATCGGATAACTTGAGTAAAAATTGTCGTATCAACTTCAACTTTGGTATACTTTTTTTTGGTACCAAAATACAGGTCGAGTTCGTTAGCCAGCAATTTTCGTCCAAAATTATCAAAAATAGAATATTTTCAAAATTCAAAAAAAAAAAAATTTTCAAAAAAAAATTTTCTCTAATTTTTTTCTTAAACTACAAGTAAAATCGAACAAATTTTGTTTATAAAAGTTTCCGATATAATGCAACCCCACAAAGCTATGAATTTTTTAAGTTTACATGTGCAAAAAGGGGTACTGAAAGTGGATAAATCCTATACAAAAACTCTATTATTTTTAAAAAAAATGAAAAAACTTCCGGTTTTTTCTTCCTGTTTACTTCCATTGATCACAACTAATAAAACTGCATCAAAAAATATTGACTTTTCTAAAAATTTTTGGAAATTTTGAATAAATTCATTTTTACATTCTCATCCTAAATGAGAAAGTCTTCAATTTGTGCGATTTTGAACTTTTGCTAAAACATACATTTCTCGACGTTTTGAGACCTCCTGATTCCAAAAAAATGGGTTTTACGAAGATGTCTGTCTGTCTGTCTGTCTGTCTGTCTGTCTGTCTGTATCAAAATTTTGAAATCGGATAACTTGAGTAAAAATTGTCGTATCAACTTCAACTTTGGTATACTTTTTTTTGGTACCAAAATACAGGTCGAGTTCGTTAGCCAGCAATTTTCGTCCAAAATTATCAAAAATAGAATATTTTCAAAATTCAAAAAAAAAAAATTTTCAAAAAAAAATTTTCTCTAATTTTTTTCTTAAACTACAAGTAAAATCGAACAAATTTTGTTTATAAAAGTTTCCGATATAATGCAACCCCACAAAGCTATGAATTTTTTAAGTTTACATGTGCAAAAAGGGGTACTGAAAGTGGATAAATCCTATACAAAAACTCTATTATTTTTAAAAAAAATGAAAAAACTTCCGGTTTTTTCTTCCTGTTTACTTCCATTGATCACAACTAATAAAACTGCATCAAAAAATATTGACTTTTCTAAAAATTTTTGGAAATTTTGAATAAATTCATTTTTACATTCTCATCCTAAATGAGAAAGTCTTCAATTTGTGCGATTTTGAACTTTTGCTAAAACATACATTTCTCGACGTTTTGAGACCTCCTGATTCCAAAAAAATGGATTTTACGAAGATGTCTGTCTGTCTGTCTGTCTGTCTGTCTGTCTGTCTGTATCAAAATTTTGAAATCGGATAACTTGAGTAAAAATTGTCGTATCAACTTCAACTTTGGTATACTTTTTTTTGGTACCAAAATACAGGTCGAGTTCGTTAGCCAGCAATTTTCGTCCAAAATTATCAAAAATAGAATATTTTCAAAATTCAAAAAAAAAAAAATTTTCAAAAAAAAATTTTCTCTAATTTTTTTCTTAAACTACAAGTAAAATCGAACAAATTTTGTTTATAAAAGTTTCCAATATAATGCAACCCCACAAAGCTATGAATTTTTTAAGTTTACATGTGCAAAAAGGGGTACTGAAAGTGGATAAATCCTATACAAAAACTCTATTATTTTTAAAAAAAATAAAAAAACTTCCGGTTTTTTCTTCCTGTTTACTTCCATTGATCACAACTAATAAAACTGCATCAAAAAATATTGACTTTTCTAAAAATTTTTGGAAATTTTGAATAAATTCATTTTTACATTCTCATCCTAAATGAGAAAGTCTTCAATTTGTGCGATTTTGAACTTTTGCTAAAACATACATTTCTCGACGTTTTGAGACCTCCTGATTCCAAAAAAATGGGTTTTACGAAGATGTCTGTCTGTCTGTCTGTCTGTCTGTCTGTCTGTATCAAAATTTTGAAATCGGATAACTTGAGTAAAAATTGTCGTATCAACTTCAACTTTGGTATACTTTTTTTTGGTACCAAAATACAGGTCGAGTTCGTTAGCCAGCAATTTTCGTCCAAAATTATCAAAAATAGAATATTTTCAAAATTCAAAAAAAAAAAAATTTTCAAAAAAAAATTTTCTCTAATTTTTTTCTTAAACTACAAGTAAAATCGAACAAATTTTGTTTATAAAAGTTTCCGATATAATGCAACCCCACAAAGCTATGAATTTTTTAAGTTTACATGTGCAAAAAGGGGTACTGAAAGTGGATAAATCCTATACAAAAACTCTATTATTTTTAAAAAAAATGAAAAAACTTCCGGTTTTTTCTTCCTGTTTACTTCCATTGATCACAACTAATAAAACTGCATCAAAAAATATTGACTTTTCTAAAAATTTTTGGAAATTTTGAATAAATTCATTTTTACATTCTCATCCTAAATGAGAAAGTCTTCAATTTGTGCGATTTTGAACTTTTGCTAAAACATACATTTCTTGACGTTTTGAGACCTCCTGATTCCAAAAAAATGGGTTTTACGTAGATGTCTGTCTGTCTGTCTGTCTGTCTGTCTGTCTGTCTGTCTGTATCAAAATTTTGAAATCGGATAACTTGAGTAAAAATTGTCGTATCAACTTCAACTTTGGTATACTTTTTTTTGGTACCAAAATACAGGTCGAGTTCGTTAGCCAGCAATTTTCGTCCAAAATTATCAAAAATAGAATATTTTCAAAATTCAAAAAAAAAAAAATTTTCAAAAAAAAATTTTCTCTAATTTTTTTCTTAAACTACAAGTAAAATCGAACAAATTTTGTTTATAAAAGTTTCCGATATAATGGAACCCCACAAAGCTATGAATTTTTTAAGTTTACATGTGCAAAAAGGGGTACTGTAAGTGGATAAATCCTATACAAAAACTCTATTATTTTTAAAAAAAATGAAAAAACTTCCGGTTTTTTCTTCCTGTTTACTTCCATTGATCACAACTAATAAAACTGCATCAAAAAATATTGACTTTTCTAAAAATTTTTGGAAATTTTGAATAAATTCATTTTTACATTCTCATCCTAAATGAGAAAGTCTTCAATTTGTGCGATTTTGAACTTTTGCTAAAACATACATTTCTCGACGTTTTGAGACCTCCTGATTCCAAAAAAATGGGTTTTACGAAGATGTCTGTCTGTCTGTCTGTCTGTCTGTCTGTCTGTCTGTATCAAAATTTTGAAATCGGATAACTTGAGTAAAAATTGTCGTATCAACTTCAACTTTGGTATACTTTTTTTTGGTACCAAAATACAGGTCGAGTTCGTTAGCCAGCAATTTTCGTCCAAAATTATCAAAAATAGAATATTTTCAAAATTCAAAAAAAAAAAAATTTTCAAAAAAAAATTATCTCTAATTTTTTTCTTAAACTACAAGTAAAATCGAACAAATTTTGTTTATAAAAGTTTCCGATATAATGCAACCCCACAAAGCTATGAATTTTTTAAGTTTACATGTGCAAAAAGGGGTACTGAAAGTGGATAAATCCTATACAAAAACTCTATTATTTTTAAAAAAAATGAAAAAACTTCCGGTTTTTTCTTCCTGTTTACTTCCATTGATCACAACTAATAAAACTGCATCAAAAAATATTGACTTTTCTAAAAATTTTTGGAAATTTTGAATAAATTCATTTTTACATTCTCATCCTAAATGAGAAAGTCTTCAATTTGTGCGATTTTGAACTTTTGCTAAAACATACATTTCTCGACGTTTTGAGACCTCCTGATTCCAAAAAAATGGGTTTTACGAAGATGTCTGTCTGTCTGTCTGTCTGTCTGTCTGTCTGTCTGTATCAAAATTTTGAAATCGGATAACTTGAGTAAAAATTGTCGTATCAACTTCAACTTTGGTATACTTTTTTTTGGTACCAAAATACAGGTCGAGTTCGTTAGCCAGCAATTTTCGTCCAAAATTATCAAAAATAGAATATTTTCAAAATTCAAAAAAAAAAAAATTTTCAAAAAAAAATTTTCTCTAATTTTTTTCTTAAACTACAAGTAAAATCGAACAAATTTTGTTTATAAAAGTTTCCGATATAATGCAACCCCACAAAGCTATGAATTTTTTAAGTTTACATGTGCAAAAAGGGGTACTGAAAGTGGATAAATCCTATACAAAAACTCTATTATTTTTAAAAAAAATGAAAAAACTTCCGGTTTTTTCTTCCTGTTTACTTCCATTGATCACAACTAATAAAACTGCATCAAAAAATATTGACTTTTCTAAAAATTTTTGGAAATTTTGAATAAATTCATTTTTACATTCTCATCCTAAATGAGAAAGTCTTCAATTTGTGCGATTTTGAACTTTTGCTAAAACATACATTTCTCGACGTTTTGAGACCTCCTGATTCCAAAAAAATGGGTTTTACGAAGATGTCTGTCTGTCTGTCTGTCTGTCTGTCTGTCTGTATCAAAATTTTGAAATCGGATAACTTGAGTAAAAATTGTCGTATCAACTTCAACTTTGGTATACTTTTTTTTGGTACCAAAATACAGGTCGAGTTCGTTAGCCAGCAATTTTCGTCCAAAATTATCAAAAATAGAATATTTTCAAAATTCAAAAAAAAAAAAATTTTCAAAAAAAAATTTTCTCTAATTTTTTTCTTAAACTACAAGTAAAATCGAACAAATTTTGTTTATAAAAGTTTCCGATATAATGCAACCCCACAAAGCTATGAATTTTTTAAGTTTACATGTGCAAAAAGGGGTACTGAAAGTGGATAAATCCTATACAAAAACTCTATTATTTTTAAAAAAAATGAAAAAACTTCCGGTTTTTTCTTCCTGTTTACTTCCATTGATCACAACTAATAAAACTGCATCAAAAAATATTGACTTTTCTAAAAATTTTTGGAAATTTTGAATAAATTCATTTTTACATTCTCATCCTAAATGAGAAAGTCTTCAATTTGTGCGATTTTGAACTTTTGCTAAAACATACATTTCTTGACGTTTTGAGACCTCCTGATTCCAAAAAAATGGGTTTTACGTAGATGTCTGTCTGTCTGTCTGTCTGTCTGTCTGTCTGTCTGTATCAAAATTTTGAAATCGGATAACTTGAGTAAAAATTGTCGTATCAACTTCAACTTTGGTATACTTTTTTTTGGTACCAAAATACAGGTCGAGTTCGTTAGCCAGCAATTTTCGTCCAAAATTATCAAAAATAGAATATTTTCAAAATTGAAAAAAAAAAAAATTTTCAAAAAAAAATTTTCTCTAATTTTTTTCTTAAACTACAAGTAAAATCGAACAAATTTTGTTTATAAAAGTTTCCGATATAATGCAACCCCACAAAGCTATGAATTTTTTAAGTTTACATGTGCAAAAAGGGGTACTGAAAGTGGATAAATCCTATACAAAAACTCTATTATTTTTAAAAAAAATAAAAAAACTTCCGGTTTTTTCTTCCTGTTTACTTCCATTGATCACAACTAATAAAACTGCATCAAAAAATATTGACTTTTCTAAAAATTTTTGGAAATTTTGAATAAATTCATTTTTACATTCTCATCCTAAATGAGAAAGTCTTCAATTTGTGCGATTTTGAACTTTTGCTAAAACATACATTTCTCGACGTTTTGAGACCTCCTGATTCCAAAAAAATGGGTTTTACGAAGATGTCTGTCTGTCTGTCTGTCTGTCTGTCTGTCTGTATCAAAATTTTGAAATCGGATAACTTGAGTAAAAATTGTCGTATCAACTTCAACTTTGGTATACTTTTTTTTGGTACCAAAATACAGGTCGAGTTCGTTAGCCAGCAATTTTCGTCCAAAATTATCAAAAATAGAATATTTTCAAAATTCAAAAAAAAAAAAATTTTCAAAAAAAAATTTTCTCTAATTTTTTTCTTAAACTACAAGTAAAATCGAACAAATTTTGTTTATAAAAGTTTCCGATATAATGCAACCCCACAAAGCTATGAATTTTTTAAGTTTACATGTGTAAAAAGGGGTACTGAAAGTGGATAAATCCTATACAAAAACTCTATTATTTTAAAAAAAAATGAAAAAACTTCCGGTTTTTTCTTCCTGTTTACTTCCATTGATCACAACTAATAAAACTGCATCAAAAAATATTGACTTTTCTAAAAATTTTTGGAAATTTTGAATAAATTCATTTTTACATTCTCATCCTAAATGAGAAAGTCTTCAATTTGTGCGATTTTGAACTTTTGCTAAAACATACATTTCTTGACGTTTTGAGACCTCCTGATTCCAAAAAAATGGGTTTTACGTAGATGTCTGTCTGTCTGTCTGTCTGTCTGTCTGTCTGTCTGTATCAAAATTTTGAAATCGGATAACTTGAGTAAAAATTGTCGTATCAACTTCAACTTTGGTATACTTTTTTTTGGTACCAAAATACAGGTCGAGTTCGTTAGCCAGCAATTTTCGTCCAAAATTATCAAAAATAGAATATTTTCAAAATTCAAAAAAAAAAAAATTTTCAAAAAAAAATTTTCTCTAATTTTTTTCTTAAACTACAAGTAAAATCGAACAAATTTTGTTTATAAAAGTTTCCGATATAATGCAACCCCACAAAGCTATGAATTTTTTAAGTTTACATGTGCAAAAAGGGGTACTGAAAGTGGATAAATCCTATACAAAAACTCTATTATTTTTAAAAAAAATGAAAAAACTTCCGGTTTTTTCTTCCTGCTTACTTCCATTGAACACAACTAATAAAACTGCATCAAAAAATATTGACTTTTCTAAAAATTTTTGGAAATTTTGAATAAATTCATTTTTACATTCTCATCCTAAATGAGAAAGTCTTCAATTTGTGCGATTTTGAACTTTTGCTAAAACATACATTTCTCGACGTTTTGAGACCTCCTGATTCCAAAAAAATGGGTTTTACGAAGATGTCTGTCTGTCTGTCTGTCTGTCTGTCTGTCTGTATCAAAATTTTGAAATCGGATAACTTGAGTAAAAATTGTCGTATCAACTTCAACTTTGGTATACTTTTTTTTGGTACCAAAATACAGGTCGAGTTCGTTAGCCAGCAATTTTCGTCCAAAATTATCAAAAATAGAATATTTTCAAAATTCAAAAAAAAAAAAATTTTCAAAAAAAAATTTTCTCTAATTTTTTTCTTAAACTACAAGTAAAATCGAACAAATTTTGTTTATAAAAGTTTCCGATATAATGCAACCCCACAAAGCTATGAATTTTTTAAGTTTACATGTGCAAAAAGGGGTACTGAAAGTGGATAAATCCTATACAAAAACTCTATTATTTTTAAAAAAAATGAAAAAACTTCCGGTTTTTTCTTCCTGTTTACTTCCATTGATCACAACTAATAAAACTGCATCAAAAAATATTGACTTTTCTAAAAATTTTTGGAAATTTTGAATAAATTCATTTTTACATTCTCATCCTAAATGAGAAAGTCTTCAATTTGTGCGATTTTGAACTTTTGCTAAAACATACATTTCTCGACGTTTTGAGACCTCCTGATTCCAAAAAAATGGGTTTTACGAAGATGTCTGTCTGTCTGTCTGTCTGTCTGTCTGTCTGTATCAAAATTTTGAAATCGGATAACTTGAGTAAAAATTGTCGTATCAACTTCAACTTTGGTATACTTTTTTTTGGTACCAAAATACAGGTCGAGTTCGTTAGCCAGCAATTTTCGTCCAAAATTATCAAAAATAGAATATTTTCAAAATTCAAAAAAAAAAAAATTTTCAAAAAAAAATTTTCTCTAATTTTTTTCTTAAACTACAAGTAAAATCGAACAAATTTTGTTTATAAAAGTTTCCGATATAATGCAACCCCACAAAGCTATGAATTTTTTAAGTTTACATGTGCAAAAAGGGGTACTGAAAGTGGATAAATCCTATACAAAAACTCTATTATTTTTAAAAAAAATGAAAAAACTTCCGGTTTTTTCTTCCTGTTTACTTCCATTGATCACAACTAATAAAACTGCATCAAAAAATATTGACTTTTCTTAAAATTTTTGGAAATTTTGAATAAATTCATTTTTACATTCTCATCCTAAATGAGAAAGTCTTCAATTTGTGCGATTTTGAACTTTTGCTAAAACATACATTTCTCGACGTTTTGAGACCTCCTGATTCCAAAAAAATGGGTTTTACGAAGATGTCTGTCTGTCTGTCTGTCTGTCTGTCTGTCTGTATCAAAATTTTGAAATCCGATAACTTGAGTAAAAATTGTCGTATCAACTTCAACTTTGGTATACTTTTTTTTGGTACCAAAATACAGGTCGAGTTCGTTAGCCAGCAATTTTCGTCCAAAATTATCAAAAATAGAATATTTTCAAAATTCAAAAAAAAAAAAATTTTCAAAAAAAAATTTTCTCTAATTTTTTTCTTAAACTACAAGTAAAATCGAACAAATTTTGTTTATAAAAGTTTCCGATATAATGCAACCCCACAAAGCTATGAATTTTTTAAGTTTACATGTGCAAAAAGGGGTACTGAAAGTGGATAAATCCTATACAAAAACTCTATTAATTTTAAAAAAAATGAAAAAACTTCCGGTTTTTTCTTCCTGTTTACTTCCATTGATCACAACTAATAAAACTGCATCAAAAAATATTGACTTTTCTAAAAATTTTTGGAAATTTTGAATAAATTCATTTTTACATTCTCATCCTAAATGAGAAAGTCTTCAATTTGTGCGATTTTGAACTTTTGCTAAAACATACATTTCTCGACGTTTTGAGACCTCCTGATTCCAAAAAAATGGGTTTTACGAAGATGTCTGTCTGTCTGTCTGTCTGTCTGTCTGTCTGTCTGTATCAAAATTTTGAAATCGGATAACTTGAGTAAAAATTGTCGTATCAACTTCAACTTTAGTATACTTTTTTTTGGTACCAAAATACAGGTCGAGTTCGTTAGCCAGCAATTTTCGTCCAAAATTATCAAAAATAGAATATTTTCAAAATTCAAAAAAAAAAAAATTTTCAAAAAAAAATTTTCTCTAATTTTTTTCTTAAACTACAAGTAAAATCGAACAAATTTTGTTTATAAAAGTTTCCGATATAATGCAACCCCACAAAGCTATGAATTTTTTAAGTTTACATGTGCAAAAAGGGGTACTGAAAGTGGATAAATCCTATACAAAAACTCTATTATTTTTAAAAAAAATGAAAAAACTTCCGGTTTTTTCTTTCTGTTTACTTCCATTGATCACAACTAATAAAACTGCATCAAAAAATATTGACTTTTCTAAAAATTTTTGGAAATTTTGAATAAATTCATTTTTACATTCTCATCCTAAATGAGAAAGTCTTCAATTTGTGCGATTTTGAACTTTTGCTAAAACATACATTTCTCGACGTCTTGAGACCTCCTGATTCCAAAAAAATGGGTTTTACGAAGATGTCTGTCTGTCTGTCTGTCTGTCTGTCTGTCTGTATCAAAATTTTGAAATCGGATAACTTGAGTAAAAATTGTCGTATCAACTTCAACTTAGGTATACTTTTTTTTGGTACCAAAATACAGGTCGAGTTCGTTAGCCAGCAATTTTCGTCCAAAATTATCAAAAATAGAATATTTTCAAAATTCAAAAAAAAAAAAATTTTCAAAAAAAAATTTTCTCTAATTTTTTTCTTAAACTACAAGTAAAATCGAACAAATTTTGTTTTTAAAAGTTTCCGATATAATGCAACCCCACAAAGCTATGAATTTTTTAAGTTTACATGTGCAAAAAGGGGTACTGAAAGTGGATAAATCCTATACAAAAACTCTATTATTTTTAAAAAAAATGAAAAAACTTCCGGTTTTTTCTTCCTGTTTACTTCCATTGATCACAACTAATAAAACTGCATCAAAAAATATTGACTTTTCTAAAAATTTTTGGAAATTTTGAATAAATTCATTTTTACATTCTCATCCTAAATGAGAAAGTCTTCAATTTGTGCGATTTTGAACTTTTGCTAAAACATACATTTCTCGACGTTTTGAGACCTCCTGATTCCAAAAAAATGGGTTTTACGAAGATGTCTGTCTGTCTGTCTGTCTGTCTGTCTGTCTGTCTGTCTGTATCAAAATTTTGAAATCCGATAACTTCAGTAAAAATTGTCGTATCAACTTCAACTTTGGTATACTTTTTTTTGGTACCAAAATACAGGTCGAGTTCGTTAGCCAGCAATTTTCGTCCAAAATTATCAAAAATAGAATATTTTCAAAATTCAAAAAAAAAAAAATTTTCAAAAAAAAATTTTCTCTAATTTTTTTCTTAAACTACAAGTAAAATCGAACAAATTTTGTTTATAAAAGTTTCCGATATAATGCAACCCCACAAAGCTATGAATTTTTTAAGTTTACATGTGCAAAAAGGGGTACTGAAAGTGGATAAATCCTATACAAAAACTCTATTATTTTTAAAAAAAATGAAAAAACTTCCGGTTTTTTCTTCCTGTTTACTTCCATTGATCACAACTAATAAAACTGCATCAAAAAATATTGACTTTTCTAAAAATTTTTGGAAATTTTGAATAAATTCATTTTTACATTCTCATCCTAAATGAGAAAGTCTTCAATTTGTGCGATTTTGAACTTTTGCTAAAACATACATTTCTCGACGTTTTGAGACCTCCTGATTCCAAAAAAATGGGTTTTACGAAGATGTCTGTCTGTCTGTCTGTCTGTCTGTATCAAAATTTTGAAATCGGATAACTTGAGTAAAAATTGTCGTATCAACTTCAACTTTGGTATACTTTTTTTTGGTACCAAAATACAGGTCGAGTTCGTTAGCCAGCAATTTTCGTCTAAAATTATCAAAAATAGAATATTTTCAAAATTCAAAAAAAAAAAAATTTTCAAAAAAAAATATTCTCTAATTTTTTTCTTAAACTACAAGTAAAATCGAACAAATTTTGTTTATAAAAGTTTCCGATATAATGCAACCCCACAAAGCTATGAATTTTTTAAGTTTACATGTGCAAAAAGGGGTACTGAAAGTGGATAAATCCTATACAAAAACTCTATTATTTTTAAAAAAAATGAAAAAACTTCCGGTTTTTTCTTCCTGTTTACTTCCATTGATCACAACTAATAAAACTGCATCAAAAAATATTGACTTTTCTAAAAATTTTTGGAAATTTTGAATAAATTCATTTTTACATTCTCATCCTAAATGAGAAAGTCTTCAATTTGTGCGATTTTGAACTTTTGCTAAAACATACATTTCTCGACGTTTTGAGACCTCCTGATTCCAAAAAAATGGGTTTTACGAAGATGTCTGTCTGTCTGTCTGTCTGTCTGTCTGTCTGTCTGTCTGTATCAAAATTTTGAAATCGGATAACTTGAGTAAAAATTGTCGTATCAACTTCAACTTTGGTATACTTTTTTTTGGTACCAAAATACAGGTCGAGTTCGTTAGCAAGCAATTTTCGTCCAAAATTATCAAAAATAGAATATTTTCAAAATTCAAAAAAAAAAAAATTTTCAAAAAAAAATTTTCTCTATTTTTTTCTTAAACTACAAGTAAAATCGAACAAATTTTGTTTATAAAAGTTTCCGATATAATGCAACCCCACAAAGCTATGAATTTTTTAAGTTTACATGTGCAAAAAGGGGTACTGAAAGTGGATAAATCCTATACAAAAACTCTATTATTTTTAAAAAAAATGAAAAAACTTCCGGTTTTTTCTTCCTGTTTACTTCCATTGATCACAACTAATAAAACTGCATCAAAAAATATTGACTTTTCTAAAAATTTTTGGAAATTTTGAATAAATTCATTTTTACATTCTCATCCTAAATGAGAAAGTCTTCATTTTGTGCGATTTTGAACTTTTGCTAAAACATACATTTCTCGACGTTTTGAGACCTCCTGATTCCAAAAAAATGGGTTTTACGAAGATGTCTGTCTGTCTGTCTGTCTGTCTGTCTGTCTGTATCAAAATTTTGAAATCGGATAACTTGAGTAAAAATTGTCGTATCAACTTCAACTTTGGTATACTTTTTTTTGGTACCAAAATACAGGTCGAGTTCGTTAGCCAGCAATTTTCGTCCAAAATTATCAAAAATAGAATATTTTCAAAATTCAAAAAAAAAAAAATTTTCAAAAAAAAATTTTCTCTAATTTTTTTCTTAAACTACAAGTAAAATCGAACAAATTTTGTTTATAAAAGTTTCCGATATAATGCAACCCCACAAAGCTATGAATTTTTTAAGTTTACATGTGCAAAAAGGGGTACTGAAAGTGGATAAATCCTATACAAAAACTCTATTATTTTTAAAAAAAATGAAAAAACTTCCGGTTTTTTCTTCCTGCTTACTTCCATTGAACACAACTAATAAAACTGCATCAAAAAATATTGACTTTTCTAAAAATTTTTGGAAATTTTGAATAAATTCATTTTTACATTCTCATCCTAAATGAGAAAGTCTTCAATTTGTGCGATTTTGAACTTTTGCTAAAACATACATTTCTCGACGTTTTGAGACCTCCTGATTCCAAAAAAATGGGTTTTACGAAGATGTCTGTCTGTCTGTCTGTCTGTCTGTCTGTCTGTCTGTCTGTCTGTCTGTATCAAAATTTTGAAATCGGATAACTTGAGTAAAAATTGTCGTATCAACTTCAACTTTGGTATACTTTTTTTTGGTACCAAAATACAGGTCGAGTTCGTTAGCCAGCAATTTTCGTCCAAAATTATCAAAAATAGAATATTTTCAAAATTCAAAAAAAAAAAAATTTTCAAAAAAAAATTTTCTCTAATTTTTTTCTTAAACTACAAGTAAAATCGAACAAATTTTGTTTATAAAAGTTTCCGATATAATGCAACCCCACAAAGCTATGAATTTTTTAAGTTTACATGTGCAAAAAGGGGTACTGAAAGTGGATAAATCCTATACAAAAACTCTATTATTTTTAAAAAAAATGAAAAAACTTCCGGTTTTTTCTTCCTGTTTACTTCCATTGATCACAACTTATCAAACTGCATCAAAAAATATTGACTTTTCTAAAAATTTTTGGAAATTTTGAATAAATTCATTTTTACATTCTCATCCTAAATGAGAAAGTCTTCAATTTGTGCGATTTTGAACTTTTGCTAAAACATACATTTCTCGACGTTTTGAGACCTCCTGATTCCAAAAAAATGGGTTTTACGAAGATGTCTGTCTGTCTGTCTGTCTGTCTGTCTGTCTGTCTGTCTGTCTGTCTGTCTGTCTGTATCAAAATTTTGAAATCGGATAACTTGAGTAAAAATTGTCGTATCAACTTCAACTTTGGTATACTTTTTTTTGGTACCAAAATACAGGTCGAGTTCGTTAGCCAGCAATTTTCGTCCAAAATTATCAAAAATAGAATATTTTCAAAATTCAAAAAAAAAAAAATTTTCAAAAAAAAATTTTCTCTAATTTTTTTCTTAAACTACAAGTAAAATCGAACAAATTTTGTTTATAAAAGTTTCCGATATAATGCAACCCCACAAAGCTATGAATTTTTTAAGTTTACATGTGCAAAAAGGGGTACTGAAAGGGATAAATCCTATACAAAAACTCTATTATTTTTAAAAAAAATAAAAAAACTTCCGGTTTTTTCTTTCTGTTTACTTCCATTGATCACAACTAATAAAACTGCATCAAAAAATATTGACTTTTCTAAAAATTTTTGGAAATTTTGAATAAATTCATTTTTACATTCTCATCCTAAATGAGAAAGTCTTCAATTTGTGCGATTTTGAACTTTTGCTAAAACATACATTTCTCGACGTTTTGAGACCTCCTGATTCCAAAAAAATGGGTTTTACGAAGATGTCTGTCTGTCTGTCTGTCTGTCTGTCTGTCTGTATCAAAATTTTGAAATCGGATAACTTGAGTAAAAATTGTCGTATCAACTTCAACTTTGGTATACTTTTTTTTGGTACCAAAATACAGGTCGAGTTCGTTAGCCAGCAATTTTCGTCCAAAATTATCAAAAATAGAATATTTTCAAAATTCAAAAAAAAAAAAATTTTCAAAAAAAAATTTTCTCTAATTTTTTTCTTAAACTACAAGTAAAATCGAACAAATTTTGTTTATAAAAGTTTCCGATATAATGCAACCCCACAAAGCTATGAATTTTTTAAGTTTACATGTGCAAAAAGGGGTACTGAAAGTGGATAAATCCTATACAAAAACTCTATTATTTTTAAAAAAAATGAAAAAACTTCCGGTTTTTTCTTCCTGTTTACTTCCATTGATCACAACTAATAAAACTGCATCAAAAAATATTGACTTTTCTAAAAATTTTTGGAAATTTTGAATAAATTCATTTTTACATTCTCATCCTAAATGAGAAAGTCTTCAATTTGTGCGATTTTGAACTTTTGCTAAAACATACATTTCTCGACGTTTTGAGACCTCCTGATTCCAAAAAAATGGGTTTTACGAAGATGTCTGTCTGTCTGTCTGTCTGTCTGTCTGTCTGTATCAAAATTTTGAAATCGGATAACTTGAGTAAAAATTGTCGTATCAACTTCAACTTTGGTATACTTTTTTTTGGTACCAAAATACAGGTCGAGTTCGTTAGCCAGCAATTTTCGTCCAAAATTATCAAAAATAGAATATTTTCAAAATTCAAAAAAAAAAAAATTTTCAAAAAAAAATTTTCTCTAATTTTTTTCTTAAACTACAAGTAAAATCGAACAAATTTTGTTTATAAAAGTTTCCGATATAATGCAACCCCACAAAGCTATGAATTTTTTAAGTTTACATGTGCAAAAAGGGGTACTGAAAGTGGATAAATCCTATACAAAAACTCTATTATTTTTAAAAAAAATGAAAAAACTTCCGGTTTTTTCTTCCTGTTTACTTCCATTGATCACAACTAATAAAACTGCATCAAAAAATATTGACTTTTCTAAAAATTTTTGGAAATTTTGAATAAATTCATTTTTACATTCTCATCCTAAATGAGAAAGTCTTCAATTTGTGCGATTTTGAACTTTTGCTAAAACATACATTTCTTGACGTTTTGAGACCTCCTGATTCCAAAAAAATGGGTTTTACGTAGATGTCTGTCTGTCTGTCTGTCTGTCTGTCTGTCTGTCTGTATCAAAATTTTGAAATCGGATAACTTGAGTAAAAATTGTCGTATCAACTTCAACTTTGGTATACTTTTTTTTGGTACCAAAATACAGGTCGAGTTCGTTAGCCAGCAATTTTCGTCCAAAATTATCAAAAATAGAATATTTTCAAAATTCAAAAAAAAAAAAATTTTCAAAAAAAAATTTTCTCTAATTTTTTTCTTAAACTACAAGTAAAATCGAACAAATTTTGTTTATAAAAGTTTCCGATATAATGCAACCCCACAAAGCTATGAATTTTTTAAGTTTACATGTGCAAAAAGGGGTACTGAAAGTGGATAAATCCTATACAAAAACTCTATTATTTTTAAAAAAAATGAAAAAACTTCCGGTTTTTTCTTCCTGTTTACTTCCATTGATCACAACTAATAAAACTGCATCAAAAAATATTGACTTTTCTAAAAATTTTTGGAAATTTTGAATAAATTCATTTTTACATTCTCATCCTAAATGAGAAAGTCTTCAATTTGTGCGATTTTGAACTTTTGCTAAAACATACATTTCTCGACGTTTTGAGACCTCCTGATTCCAAAAAAATGGGTTTTACGAAGATGTCTGTCTGTCTGTCTGTCTGTCTGTCTGTCTGTATCAAAATTTCGAAATCGGATAACTTGAGTAAAAATTGTCGTATCAACTTCAACTTTGGTATACTTTTTTTTGGTACCAAAATACAGGTCGAGTTCGTTAGCCAGCAATTTTCGTCCAAAATTATCAAAAATAGAATATTTTCAAAATTCAAAAAAAAAAAAATTTTCAAAAAAAAATTTTCTCTAATTTTTTTCTTAAACTACAAGTAAAATCGAACAAATTTTGTTTATAAAAGTTTCCGATATAATGCAACCCCACAAAGCTATGAATTTTTTAAGTTTACATGTGCAAAAAGGGGTACTGAAAGTGGATAAATCCTATACAAAAACTCTATTATTTTAAAAAAAAATGAAAAAACTTCCGGTTTTTTCTTCCTGTTTACTTCCATTGATCACAACTAATAAAACTGCATCAAAAAATATTGACTTTTCTAAAAATTTTTGGAAATTTTGAATAAATTCATTTTTACATTCTCATCCTAAATGAGAAAGTCTTCAATTTGTGCGATTTTGAACTTTTGCTAAAACATACATTTCTCGACGTTTTGAGACCTCCTGATTCCAAAAAAATGGGTTTTACGAAGATGTCTGTCTGTCTGTCTGTCTGTCTGTCTGTCTGTCTGTCTGTCTGTATCAAAATTTCGAAATCGGATAACTTGAGTAAAAATTGTCGTATCAACTTCAACTTTGGTATACTTTTTTTTGGTACCAAAATACAGGTCTAGTTCGTTAGCCAGCAATTTTCGTCCAAAATTATCAAAAATAGAATATTTTCAAAATTCAAAAAAAAAAAAATTTTCAAAAAAAATTTTCTCTAATTTTTTTCTTAAACTACAAGTAAAATCGAACAAATTTTGTTTATAAAAGTTTCCGATATAATGCAACCCCACAAAGCTATGAATTTTTTAAGTTTACATGTGCAAAAAGGGGTACTGAAAGTGGATAAATCCTATACAAAAACTCTATTATTTTAAAAAAAAATGAAAAAACTTCCGGTTTTTTCTTCCTGTTTACTTCCATTGATCACAACTAATAAAACTGCATAAAAAAATATTGACTTTTCTAAAAATTTTTGGAAATTTTGAATAAATTCATTTTTACATTCTCATCCTAAATGAGAAAGTCTTCAATTTGTGCGATTTTGAACTTTTGCTAAAACATACATTTCTCGACGTTTTGAGACCTCCTGATTCCAAAAAAATGGGTTTTACGAAGATGTCTGTCTGTCTGTCTGTCTGTCTGTCTGTCTGTCTGTCTGTCTGTATCAAAATTTTGAAATCAGATAACTTGAGTAAAAATTGTCGTATCAACTTCAACTTTGGTATACTTTTTTTTGGTACCAAAATACAGGTCTAGTTCGTTAGCCAGCAATTTTCGTCCAAAATTATCAAAAATAGAATATTTTCAAAATTCAAAAAAAAAAAAATTTTCAAAAAAAAATTTTCTCTAATTTTTTTCTTAAACTACAAGTAAAATCGAACAAATTTTGTTTATAAAAGTTTCCGATATAATGCAACCCCACAAAGCTATGAATTTTTTAAGTTTACATGTGCAAAAAGGGGTACTGAAAGTGGATAAATCCTATACAAAAACTCTATTATTTTAAAAAAAAATGAAAAAACTTCCGGTTTTTTCTTCCTGTTTACTTCCATTGATCACAACTAATAAAACTGCATCAAAAAATATTGACTTTTCTAAAAATTTTTGGAAATTTTGAATAAATTCATTTTTACATTCTCATCCTAAATGAGAAAGTCTTCAATTTGTGCGATTTTGAACTTTTGCTAAAACATACATTTCTCGACGTTTTGAGACCTCCTGATTCCAAAAAAATGGGTTTTACGAAGATGTCTGTCTGTCTGTCTGTCTGTCTGTCTGTCTGTCAGTCTGTATCAAAATTTTGAAATCGGATAACTTGAGTAAAAATTGTCGTATCAACTTCAACTTTGGTATACTTTTTTTTGGTACCAAAATACAGGTCGAGTTCGTTAGCCAGCAATTTTCGTCCAAAATTATCAAAAATAGAATATTTTCAAAATTCAAAAAAAAAAAAATTTTCAAAAAAAAATTTTCTCTAATTTTTTTCTTAAACTACAAGTAAAATCGAACAAATTTTGTTTATAAAAGTTTCCGATATAATGCAACCCCACAAAGCTATGAATTTTTTAAGTTTACATGTCCAAAAAGGGGTACTGAAAGTGGATAAATCCTATACAAAAACTCTATTATTTTTAAAAAAAATGAAAAAACTTCCGGTTTTTTCTTCCTGTTTACTTCCATTGATCACAACTAATAAAACTGCATCAAAAAATATTGACTTTTCTAAAAATTTTTGGAAATTTTGAATAAATTCATTTTTACATTCTCATCCTAAATGAGAAAATCTTCAATTTGTGCGATTTTGAACTTTTGCTAAAACATACATTTCTCGACGTTTTGAGACCTCCTGATTCCAAAAAAATGGGTTTTACGAAGATGTCTGTCTGTCTGTCTGTCTGTCTGTCTGTCTGTCTGTCTGTATCAAAATTTTGAAATCAGATAACTTGAGTAAAAATTGTCGTATCAACTTCAACTTTGGTATACTTTTTTTTGGTACCAAAATACAGGTCGAGTTCGTTAGCCAGCAATTTTCGTCCAAAATTATCAAGAATAGAATATTTTCAAAATTCAAAAAAAAAAAAATTTTCAAAAAAAAATTTTCTCTAATTTTTTTCTTAAACTACAAGTAAAATCGAACAAATTTTGTTTATAAAAGTTTCCGATATAATGCAACCCCACAAAGCTATGAATTTTTTAAGTTTACATGTGCAAAAAGGGGTACTGAAAGTGGATAAATCCTATACAAAAACTCTATTATTTTTAAAAAAAATGAAAAAACTTCCGGTTTTTTCTTCCTGTTTACTTCCATTGATCACAACTAATAAAACTGCATCAAAAAATATTGACTTTTCTAAAAATTTTTGGAAATTTTGAATAAATTCATTTTTACATTCTCATCCTAAATGAGAAAGTCTTCAATTTGTGCGATTTTGAACTTTTGCTAAAACATACATTTCTCGACGTTTTGAGACCTCCTGATTCCAAAAAAATGGGTTTTACGAAGATGTCTGTCTGTCTGTCTGTCTGTCTGTCTGTATCAAAATTTTGAAATCGGATAACTTGAGTAAAAATTGTCGTATCAACTTCAACTTTGGTATACTTTTTTTTGGTACCAAAATACAGGTCGAGTTCGTTAGCCAGCAATTTTCGTCCAAAATTATCAAAAATAGAATATTTTCAAAATTCAAAAAAAAAAAAATTTTCAAAAAAAAATTTTCTCTAATTTTTTTCTTAAACTACAAGTAAAATCGAACAAATTTTGTTTATAAAAGTTTCCGATATAATGCAACCCCACAAAGCTATGAATTTTTTAAGTTTACATGTGCAAAAAGGGGTACTGAAAGTGGATAAATCCTATACAAAAACTCTATTATTTTTAAAAAAAATGAAAAAACTTCCGGTTTTTTCTTCCTGTTTACTTCCATTGATCACAACTAATAAAACTGCATCAAAAAATATTGACTTTTCTAAAAATTTTTGGAAATTTTGAATAAATTCATTTTTACATTCTCATCCTAAATGAGAAAGTCTTCAATTTGTGCGATTTTGAACTTTTGCTAAAACATACATTTCTCGACGTTTTGAGACCTCCTGATTCCAAAAAAATGGGTTTTACGAAGATGTCTGTCTGTCTGTCTGTCTGTCTGTCTGTCTGTCTGTCTGTCTGTATCAAAATTTTGAAATCAGATAACTTGAGTAAAAATTGTCGTATCAACTTCAACTTTGGTATACTTTTTTTTGGTACCAAAATACAGGTCTAGTTCGTTAGCCAGCAATTTTCGTCCAAAATTATCAAAAATAGAATATTTTCAAAATTCAAAAAAAAAAAAATTTTCAAAAAAAAATTTTCTCTAATTTTTTTCTTAAACTACAAGTAAAATCGAACAAATTTTGTTTATAAAAGTTTCCGATATAATGCAACCCCACAAAGCTATGAATTTTTTAAGTTTACATGTGCAAAAAGGGGTACTGAAAGTGGATAAATCCTATACAAAAACTCTATTATTTTTAAAAAAAATGAAAAAACTTCCGGTTTTTTCTTCCTGTTTACTTCCATTGATCACAACTAATAAAACTGCATCAAAAAATATTGACTTTTCTAAAAATGTTTGGAAATTTTGAATAAATTCATTTTTACATTCTCATCCTAAATGAGAAAGTCTTCAATTTGTGCGATTTTGAACTTTTGCTAAAACATACATTTCTCGACGTTTTGAGACCTCCTGATTCCAAAAAAATGGGTTTTACGAAGATGTCTGTCTGTCTGTCTGTCTGTCTGTCTGTCTGTCAGTCTGTATCAAAATTTTGAAATCGGATAACTTGAGTAAAAATTGTCGTATCAACTTCAACTTTGGTATACTTTTTTTTGGTACCAAAATACAGGTCGAGTTCGTTAGCCAGCAATTTTCGTCCAAAATTATCAAAAATAGAATATTTTCAAAATTCAAAAAAAAAAAAAATTTTCAAAAAAAAATTTTCTCTAATTTTTTTCTTAAACTACAAGTAAAATCGAACAAATTTTGTTTATAAAAGTTTCCGATATAATGCAACCCCACAAAGCTATGAATTTTTTAAGTTTACATGTCCAAAAAGGGGTACTGAAAGTGGATAAATCCTATACAAAAACTCTATTATTTTTAAAAAAAATGAAAAAACTTCCGGTTTTTTCTTCCTGTTTACTTCCATTGATCACAACTAATAAAACTGCATCAAAAAATATTGACTTTTCTAAAAATTTTTGGAAATTTTGAATAAATTCATTTTTACATTCTCATCCTAAATGAGAAAATCTTCAATTTGTGCGATTTTGAACTTTTGCTAAAACATACATTTCTCGACGTTTTGAGACCTCCTGATTCCAAAAAAATGGGTTTTACGAAGATGTCTGTCTGTCTGTCTGTCTGTCTGTCTGTCTGTCTGTCTGTATCAAAATTTTGAAATCAGATAACTTGAGTAAAAATTGTCGTATCAACTTCAACTTTGGTATACTTTTTTTTGGTACCAAAATACAGGTCGAGTTCGTTAGCCAGCAATTTTCGTCCAAAATTATCAAAAATAGAATATTTTCAAAATTCAAAAAAAAAAAAATTTTCAAAAAAAAATTTTCTCTAATTTTTTTCTTAAACTACAAGTAAAATCGAACAAATTTTGTTTATAAAAGTTTCCGATATAATGCAACCCCACAAAGCTATGAATTTTTTAAGTTTACATGTGCAAAAAGGGGTACTGAAAGTGGATAAATCCTATACAAAAACTCTATTATTTTTAAAAAAAATGAAAAAACTTCCGGTTTTTTCTTCCTGTTTACTTCCATTGATCACAACTAATAAAACTGCATCAAAAAATATTGACTTTTCTAAAAATTTTTGGAAATTTTGAATAAATTCATTTTTACATTCTCATCCTAAATGAGAAAGTCTTCAATTTGTGCGATTTTGAACTTTTGCTAAAACATACATTTCTCGACGTTTTGAGACCTCCTGATTCCAAAAAAATGGGTTTTACGAAGATGTCTGTCTGTCTGTCTGTCTGTCTGTCTGTATCAAAATTTTGAAATCGGATAACTTGAGTAAAAATTGTCGTATCAACTTCAACTTTGGTATACTTTTTTTTGGTACCAAAATACAGGTCGAGTTCGTTAGCCAGCAATTTTCGTCCAAAATTATCAAAAATAGAATATTTTCAAAATTCAAAAAAAAAAAAATTTTCAAAAAAAAATTTTCTCTAATTTTTTTCTTAAACTACAAGTAAAATCGAACAAATTTTGTTTATAAAAGTTTCCGATATAATGCAACCCCACAAAGCTATGAATTTTTTAAGTTTACATGTGCAAAAAGGGGTACTGAAAGTGGATAAATCCTATACAAAAACTCTATTATTTTTAAAAAAAATGAAAAAACTTCCGGTTTTTTCTTCCTGTTTACTTCCATTGATCACAACTAATAAAACTGCATCAAAAAATATTGACTTTTCTAAAAATTTTTGGAAATTTTGAATAAATTCATTTTTACATTCTCATCCTAAATGAGAAAGTCTTCAATTTGTGCGATTTTGAACTTTTGCTAAAACATACATTTCTCGACGTTTTGAGACCTCCTGATTCCAAAAAAATGGATTTTACGAAGATGTCTGTCTGTCTGTCTGTCTGTCTGTCTGTCTGTCTGTCTGTCTGTCTGTCTGTATCAAAATTTTGAAATCGGATAACTTGAGTAAAAATTGTCGTATCAACTTCAACTTTGGTATACTTTTTTTTGGTACCAAAATACAGGTCGAGTTCGTTAGCCAGCAATTTTCGTCCAAAATTATCAAAAATAGAATATTTTCAAAATTCAAAAAAAAAAAATTTTCAAAAAAAAATTTTCTCTAATTTTTTTCTTAAACTACAAGTAAAATCGAACAAATTTTGTTTATAAAAGTTTCCGATATAATGCAACCCCACAAAGCTATGAATTTTTTAAGTTTACATGTGCAAAAAGGGGTACTGAAAGTGGATAAATCCTATACAAAAACTCTATTATTTTTAAAAAAAATGAAAAAACTTCCGGTTTTTTCTTCCTGTTTACTTCCATTGATCACAACTAATAAAACTGCATCAAAAAATATTGACTTTTCTAAAAATTTTTGGAAATTTTGAATAAATTCATTTTTACATTCTCATCCTAAATGAGAAAGTCTTCAATTTGTGCGATTTTGAACTTTTGCTAAAACATACATTTCTCGACGTTTTGAGACCTCCTGATTCCAAAAAAATGGGTTTTACGAAGATCTGTCTGTCTGTCTGTCTGTCTGTCTGTCTGTATCAAAATTTTGAAATCGGATAACTTGAGTAAAAATTGTCGTATCAACTTCAACTTTGGTATACTTTTTTTTGGTACCAAAATACAGGTCGAGTTCGTTAGCCAGCAATTTTCGTCCAAAATTATCAAAAATAGAATATTTTCAAAATTCAAAAAAAAAAAAAATTTTAAAAAAAAAATTTTCTCTAATTTTTTTCTTAAACTACAAGTAAAATCGAACAAATTTTGTTTATAAAAGTTTCCGATATAATGCAACCCCACAAAGCTATGAATTTTTTAAGTTTACATGTCCAAAAAGGGGTACTGAAAGTGGATAAATCCTATACAAAAACTCTATTATTTTTAAAAAAAATGAAAAACCTTCCGGTTTTTTCTTCCTGTTTACTTCCATTGATCACAACTAATAAAACTGCATCAAAAAATATTGACTTTTCTAAAAATTTTTGGAAATTTTGAATAAATTCATTTTTACATTCTCATCCTAAATGAGAAAATCTTCAATTTGTGCGATTTTGAACTTTTGCTAAAACATACATTTCTCGACGTTTTGAGACCTCCTGATTCCAAAAAAATGGGTTTTACGAAGATGTCTGTCTGTCTGTCTGTCTGTCTGTCTGTCTGTCTGTCTGTCTGTCTGTCTGTATCAAAATTTTGAAATCGGATAACTTGAGTAAAAATTGTCGTATCAACTTCAACTTTGGTATACTTTTTTTTGGTACCAAAATACAGGTCGAGTTCGTTAGCCAGCAATTTTCGTCCAAAATTATCAAAAATAGAATATTTTCAAAATTCAAAAAAAAAAAATTTTCAAAAAAAAATTTTCTCTAATTTTTTTCTTAAACTACAAGTAAAATCGAACAAATTTTGTTTTAAAAGTTTCCGATATAATGCAACCCCACAAAGCTATGAATTTTTTAAGTTTACATGTGCAAAAAGGGGTACTGAAAGTGGATAAATTCTATACAAAAACTCTATTATTTTTAAAAAAAATGAAAAAACTTCCGGTTTTTTCTTCCTGTTTACTTCCATTGATCACAACTAATAAAACTGCATCAAAAAATATTGACTTTTCTAAAAATTTTTGGAAATTTTGAATAAATTCATTTTTACATTCTCATCCTAAATGAGAAAGTCTTCAATTTGTGCGATTTTGAACTTTTGCTAAAACATACATTTCTCGACGTTTTGAGACCTCCTGATTCCAAAAAAATGGGTTTTACGAAGATGTCTGTCTGTCTGTCTGTCTGTCTGTCTGTCTGTATCAAAATTTTGAAATCGGATAACTTGAGTAAAAATTGTCGTATCAACTTCAACTTTGGTATACTTTTTTTTGGTACCAAAATACAGGTCGAGTTCGTTAGCCAGCAATTTTCGTCCAAAATTATCAAAAATAGAATATTTTCAAAATTCAAAAAAAAAAAAATTTCAAAAAAAAATTTTCTCTAATTTTTTTCTTAAACTACAAGTAAAATCGAACAAATTTTGTTTATAAAAGTTTCCGATATAATGCAACCCCACAAAGCTATGAATTTTTTAAGTTTACATGTGCAAAAAGGGGTACTGAAAGTGGATAAATCCTATACAAAAACTCTATTATTTTTAAAAAAAATGAAAAAACTTCCGGTTTTTTCTTCCTGTTTACTTCCATTGATCACAACTAATAAAACTGCATCAAAAAATATTGACTTTTCTAAAAATTTTTGGAAATTTTGAATAAATTCATTTTTACATTCTCATCCTAAATGAGAAAGTCTTCAATTTGTGCGATTTTGAACTTTTGCTAAAACATACATTTCTCGACGTTTTGAGACCTCCTGATTCCAAAAAAATGGGTTTTACGAAGATGTCTGTCTGTCTGTCTGTCTGTCTGTCTGTCTGTCTGTCTGTCTGTCTGTCTGTCTGTATCAAAATTTTGAAATCGGATAACTTGAGTAAAAATTGTCGTATCAACTTCAACTTTGGTATACTTTTTTTTGGTACCAAAATACAGGTCGAGTTCGTTAGCCAGCAATTTTCGTCCAAAATTATCAAAAATAGAATATTTTCAAAATTCAAAAAAAAAAAAATTTTCAAAAAAAAATTTTCTCTAATTTTTTTCTTAAACTACAAGTAAAATCGAACAAATTTTGTTTATAAAAGTTTCCGATATAATGCAACCCCACAAAGCTATGAATTTTTTAAGTTTACATGTGCAAAAAGGGGTACTGAAAGTGGATAAATCCTATACAAAAACTCTATTATTTTTAAAAAAAATGAAAAAACTTCCGGTTTTTTCTTCCTGTTTACTTCCATTGATCACAACTAATAAAACTGCATCAAAAAATATTGACTTTTCTAAAAATTTTTGGAAATTTTGAATAAATTCATTTTTACATTCTCATCCTAAATGAGAAAGTCTTCAATTTGTGCGATTTTGAACTTTTGCTAAAACATACATTTCTCGACGTTTTGAGACCTCCTGATTCCAAAAAAATGGGTTTTACGAAGATGTCTGTCTGTCTGTCTGTCTGTCTGTCTGTCTGTCTGTCTGTCTGTATCAAAATTTTGAAATCGGATAACTTGAGTAAAAATTGTCGTATCAACTTCAACTTTGGTATACTTTTTTTTGGTACCAAAATACAGGTCGAGTTCGTTAGCCAGCAATTTTCGTCCAAAATTATCAAAAATAGAATATTTTCAAAATTCAAAAAAAAAAAAATTTTCAAAAAAAAATTTTCTCTAATTTTTTTCTTAAACTACAAGTAAAATCGAACAAATTTTGTTTATAAAAGTTTCCGATATAATGCAACCCCACAAAGCTATGAATTTTTTAAGTTTACATGTGCAAAAAGGGGTACTGAAAGTGGATAAATCCTATACAAAAACTCTATTATTTTTAAAAAAAATGAAAAAACTTCCTGTTTTTTCTTCCTGTTTACTTCCATTGATCACAACTAATAAAACTGCATCAAAAAATATTGACTTTTCTAAAAATTTTTGGAAATTTTGAATAAATTCATTTTTACATTCTCATCCTAAATGAGAAAGTCTTCAATTTGTGCGATTTTGAACTTTTGCTAAAACATACATTTCTCGACGTTTTGAGACCTCCTGATTCCAAAAAAATGGGTTTTACGAAGATGTCTGTCTGTCTGTCTGTCTGTCTGTCTGTCTGTCTGTCTGTCTGTATCAAAATTTTGAAATCGGATAACTTGAGTAAAAATTGTCGTATCAACTTCAACTTTGGTATACTTTTTTTTGGTACCAAAATACAGGTCGAGTTCGTTAGCCAGCAATTTTCGTCCAAAATTATCAAAAATAGAATATTTTCAAAATTCAAAAAAAAAAAAATTTTCAAAAAAAAATTTTCTCTAATTTTTTTCTTAAACTACAAGTAAAATCGAACAAATTTTGTTTATAAAAGTTTCCGATATAATGCAACCCCACAAAGCTATGAATTTTTTAAGTTTACATGTCCAAAAAGGGGTACTGAAAGTGGATAAATCCTATACAAAAACTCTATTATTTCTAAAAAAAATGAAAAAACTTCCGGTTTTTTCTTCCTGTTTACTTCCATTGATCACAACTAATAAAACTGCATCAAAAAATATTGACTTTTCTAAAAATTTTTTGAAATTTTGAATAAATTCATTTTTACATTCTCATCCTAAATGAGAAAATCTTCAATTTGTGCGATTTTGAACTTTTGCTAAAACATACATTTCTCGACGTTTTGAGACCTCCTGATTCCAAAAAAATGGGTTTTACGAAGATGTCTGTCTGTCTGTCTGTCTGTCTGTCTGTCTGTCTGTCTGTCTGTATCAAAATTTTGAAATCGGATAACTTGAGTAAAAATTGTCGTATCAACTTCAACTTTGGTATACTTTTTTTTGGTACCAAAATACAGGTCGAGTTCGTTAGCCAGCAATTTTCGTCCAAAATTATCAAAAATAGAATATTTTCAAAATTCAAAAAAAAAAAATTTTCAAAAAAAAATTTTCTCTAATTTTTTTCTTAAACTACAAGTAAAATCGAACAAATTTTGTTTTAAAAGTTTCCGATATAATGCAACCCCACAAAGCTATGAATTTTTTAAGTTTACATGTGCAAAAAGGGGTACTGAAAGTGGATAAATTCTATACAAAAACTCTATTATTTTTAAAAAAAATGAAAAAACTTCCGGTTTTTTCTTCCTGTTTACTTCCATTGATCACAACTAATAAAACTGCATCAAAAAATATTGACTTTTCTAAAAATTTTTGGAAATTTTGAATAAATTCATTTTTACATTCTCATCCTAAATGAGAAAGTCTTCAATTTGTGCGATTTTGAACTTTTGCTAAAACATACATTTCTCGACGTTTTGAGACCTCCTGATTCCAAAAAAATGGGTTTTACGAAGATGTCTGTCTGTCTGTCTGTCTGTCTGTCTGTCTGTATCAAAATTTTGAAATCGGATAACTTGAGTAAAAATTGTCGTATCAACTTCAACTTTGGTATACTTTTTTTTGGTACCAAAATACAGGTCGAGTTCGTTAGCCAGCAATTTTCGTCCAAAATTATCAAAAATAGAATATTTTCAAAATTCAAAAAAAAAAAAATTTCAAAAAAAAATTTTCTCTAATTTTTTTCTTAAACTACAAGTAAAATCGAACAAATTTTGTTTATAAAAGTTTCCGATATAATGCAACCCCACAAAGCTATGAATTTTTTAAGTTTACATGTGCAAAAAGGGGTACTGAAAGTGGATAAATCCTATACAAAAACTCTATTATTTTTAAAAAAAATGAAAAAACTTCCGGTTTTTTCTTCCTGTTTACTTCCATTGATCACAACTAATAAAACTGCATCAAAAAATATTGACTTTTCTAAAAATTTTTGGAAATTTTGAATAAATTCATTTTTACATTCTCATCCTAAATGAGAAAGTCTTCAATTTGTGCGATTTTGAACTTTTGCTAAAACATACATTTCTCGACGTTTTGAGACCTCCTGATTCCAAAAAAATGGGTTTTACGAAGATGTCTGTCTGTCTGTCTGTCTGTCTGTCTGTCTGTCTGTCTGTCTGTCTGTCTGTCTGTATCAAAATTTTGAAATCGGATAACTTGAGTAAAAATTGTCGTATCAACTTCAACTTTGGTATACTTTTTTTTGGTACCAAAATACAGGTCGAGTTCGTTAGCCAGCAATTTTCGTCCAAAATTATCAAAAATAGAATATTTTCAAAATTCAAAAAAAAAAAAATTTTCAAAAAAAAATTTTCTCTAATTTTTTTCTTAAACTACAAGTAAAATCGAACAAATTTTGTTTATAAAAGTTTCCGATATAATGCAACCCCACAAAGCTATGAATTTTTTAAGTTTACATGTGCAAAAAGGGGTACTGAAAGTGGATAAATCCTATACAAAAACTCTATTATTTTTAAAAAAAATGAAAAAACTTCCGGTTTTTTCTTCCTGTTTACTTCCATTGATCACAACTAATAAAACTGCATCAAAAAATATTGACTTTTCTAAAAATTTTTGGAAATTTTGAATAAATTCATTTTTACATTCTCATCCTAAATGAGAAAGTCTTCAATTTGTGCGATTTTGAACTTTTGCTAAAACATACATTTCTCGACGTTTTGAGACCTCCTGGTTCCAAAAAAATGGGTTTTACGAAGATGTCTGTCTGTCTGTCTGTCTGTCTGTCTGTCTGTCTGTCTGTATCAAAATTTTGAAATCGGATAACTTGAGTAAAAATTGTCGTATCAACTTCAACTTTGGTATACTTTTTTTTGGTACCAAAATACAGGTCGAGTTCGTTAGCCAGCAATTTTCGTCCAAAATTATCAAAAATAGAATATTTTCAAAATTCAAAAAAAAAAAAATTTTCAAAAAAAAATTTTCTCTAATTTTTTTCTTAAACTACAAGTAAAATCGAACAAATTTTGTTTATAAAAGTTTCCGATATAATGCAACCCCACAAAGCTATGAATTTTTTAAGTTTACATGTGCAAAAAGGGGTACTGAAAGTGGATAAATCCTATACAAAAACTCTATTATTTTTAAAAAAAAAGAAAAAACTTCCGGTTTTTTCTTCCTGTTTACTTCCATTGATCACAACTAATAAAACTGCATCAAAAAATATTGACTTTTCTAAAAATTTTTGGAAATTTTGAATAAATTCATTTTTACATTCTCATCCTAAATGAGAAAGTCTTCAATTTGTGCGATTTTGAACTTTTGCTAAAACATACATTTCTCGACGTTTTGAGACCTCCTGATTCCAAAAAAATGGGTTTTACGAAGATGTCTGTCTGTCTGTCTGTCTGTCTGTCTGTCTGTCTGTCTGTCTGTATCAAAATTTTGAAATCGGATAACTTGAGTAAAAATTGTCGTATCAACTTCAACTTTGGTATACTTTTTTTTGGTACCAAAATACAGGTCGAGTTCGTTAGCCAGCAATTTTCGTCCAAAATTATCAAAAATAGAATATTTTCAAAATTCAAAAAAAAAAAAATTTTCAAAAAAAAATTTTCTCTAATTTTTTTCTTAAACTACAAGTAAAATCGAACAAATTTTGTTTATAAAAGTTTCCGATATAATGCAACCCCACAAAGCTATGAATTTTTTAAGTTTACATGTGCAAAAAGGGGTACTGAAAGTGGATAAATCCTATACAAAAACTCTATTATTTTTAAAAAAAATGAAAAAACTTCTGGTTTTTTCTTCCTGTTTACTTCCATTGATCACAACTAATAAAACTGCATCAAAAAATATTGACTTTTCTAAAAATTTTTGGAAATTTTGAATAAATTAATTTTTACATTCTCATCCTAAATGAGAAAGTCTTCAATTTGTGCGATTTTGAACTTTTGCTAAAACATACATTTCTCGACGTTTTGAGACCTCCTGATTCCAAAAAAATGGGTTTTACGAAGATGTCTGTCTGTCTGTCTGTCTGTCTGTCTGTATCAAAATTTTGAAATCGGATAACTTGAGTAAAAATTGTCGTATCAACTTCAACTTTGGTATACTTTTTTTTGGTACCAAAATACAGGTCGAGTTCGTTAGCCAGCAATTTTCGTCCAAAATTATCAAAAATAGAATATTTTCAAAATTCAAAAAAAAAAAAATTTTCAAAAAAAAATTTTCTCTAATTTTTTTCTTAAACTACAAGTAAAATCGAACAAATTTTGTTTATAAAAGTTTCCGATATAATGCAACCCCACAAAGCTATGAATTTTTTAAGTTTACATGTGCAAAAAGGGGTACTGAAAGTGGATAAATCCTATACAAAAACTCTATTATTTTTAAAAAAAATGAAAAAACTTCCGGTTTTTTCTTCCTGTTTACTTCCATTGATCACAACTAATAAAACTGCATCAAAAAATATTGACTTTTCTAAAAATTTTTGGAAATTTTGAATAAATTCATTTTTACATTCTCATCCTAAATGAGAAAGTCTTCAATTTGTGCGATTTTGAACTTTTGCTAAAACATACATTTCTCGACGTTTTGAGACCTCCTGATTCCAAAAAAATGGGTTTTACGAAGATGTCTGTCTGTCTGTCTGTCTGTCTGTCTGTCTGTCTGTCTGTCTGTCTGTATCAAAATTTTGAAATCGGATAACTTGAGTAAAAATTGTCGTATCAACTTCAACTTTGGTATACTTTTTTTTGGTACCAAAATACAGGTCGAGTTCGTTAGCCAGCAATTTTCGTCCAAAATTATCAAAAATAGAATATTTTCAAAATTCAAAAAAAAAAAAATTTTCAAAAAAAAATTTTCTCTAATTTTTTTCTTAAACTACAAGTAAAATCGAACAAATTTTGTTTATAAAAGTTTCCGATATAATGCAACCCCACAAAGCTATGAATTTTTTAAGTTTACATGTGCAAAAAGGGGTACTGAAAGTGGATAAATCCTATACAAAAACTCTATTATTTTTAAAAAAAATGAAAAAACTTCCGGTTTTTTCTTCCTGTTTACTTCCATTGATCACAACTAATAAAACTGCATCAAAAAATATTGACTTTTCTAAAAATTTTTGGAAATTTTGAATAAATTCATTTTTACATTCTCATCCTAAATGAGAAAGTCTTCAATTTGTGCGATTTTGAACTTTTGCTAAAACATACATTTCTCGACGTTTTGAGACCTCCTGATTCCAAAAAAATGGGTTTTACGAAGATGTCTGTCTGTCTGTCTGTCTGTCTGTCTGTCTGTCTGTCTGTATCAAAATTTTGAAATCGGATAACTTGAGTAAAAATTGTCGTATCAACTTCAACTTTGGTATACTTTTTTTTGGTACCAAAATACAGGTCGAGTTCGTTAGCCAGCAATTTTCGTCCAAAATTATCAAAAATAGAATATTTTCAAAATTCAAAAAAAAAAAAATTTTCAAAAAAAAATTTTCTCTAATTTTTTTCTTAAACTACAAGTAAAATCGAACAAATTTTGTTTATAAAAGTTTCCGATATAATGCAACCCCACAAAGCTATGAATTTTTTAAGTTTACATGTGCAAAAAGGGGTACTGAAAGTGGATAAATCCTATACAAAAACTCTATTATTTTTAAAAAAAATGAAAAAACTTCCGGTTTTTTCTTCCTGTTTACTTCCATTGATCACAACTAATAAAACTGCATCAAAAAATATTGACTTTTCTAAAAATTTTTGGAAATTTTGAATAAATTCATTTTTACATTCTCATCCTAAATGAGAAAGTCTTCAATTTGTGCGATTTTGAACTTTTGCTAAAACATACATTTCTCGACGTTTTGAGACCTCCTGATTCCAAAAAAATGGGTTTTACGAAGATGTCTGTCTGTCTGTCTGTCTGTCTGTCTGTCTGTCTGTCTGTATCAAAATTTTGAAATCGGATAACTTGAGTAAAAATTGTCGTATCAACTTCAACTTTGGTATACTTTTTTTTGGTACCAAAATACAGGTCGAGTTCGTTAGCCAGCAATTTTCGTCCAAAATTATCAAAAATAGAATATTTTCAAAATTCAAAAAAAAAAAAATTTTCAAAAAAAAATTTTCTCTAATTTTTTTCTTAAACTACAAGTAAAATCGAACAAATTTTGTTTATAAAAGTTTCCGATATAATGCAACCCCACAAAGCTATGAATTTTTTAAGTTTACATGTCCAAAAAGGGGTACTGAAAGTGGATAAATCCTATACAAAAACTCTATTATTTTTAAAAAAAATGAAAAAACTTCCGGTTTTTTCTTCCTGTTTACTTCCATTGATCACAACTAATAAAACTGCATCAAAAAATATTGACTTTTCTAAAAATTTTTGGAAATTTTGAATAAATTCATTTTTACATTCTCATCCTAAATGAGAAAATCTTCAATTTGTGCGATTTTGAACTTTTGCTAAAACATACATTTCTCGACGTTTTGAGACCTCCTGATTCCAAAAAAATGGGTTTTACGAAGATGTCTGTCTGTCTGTCTGTCTGTCTGTCTGTCTGTCTGTCTGTCTGTATCAAAATTTTGAAATCGGATAACTTGAGTAAAAATTGTCGTATCAACTTCAACTTTGGTATACTTTTTTTTGGTACCAAAATACAGGTCGAGTTCGTTAGCCAGCAATTTTCGTCCAAAATTATCAAAAATAGAATATTTTCAAAATTCAAAAAAAAAAAATTTTCAAAAAAAAATTTTCTCTAATTTTTTTCTTAAACTACAAGTAAAATCGAACAAATTTTGTTTTAAAAGTTTCCGATATAATGCAACCCCACAAAGCTATGAATTTTTTAAGTTTACATGTGCAAAAAGGGGTACTGAAAGTGGATAAATTCTATACAAAAACTCTATTATTTTTAAAAAAAATGAAAAAACTTCCGGTTTTTTCTTCCTGTTTACTTCCATTGATCACAACTAATAAAACTGCATCAAAAAATATTGACTTTTCTAAAAATTTTTGGAAATTTTGAATAAATTCATTTTTACATTCTCATCCTAAATGAGAAAGTCTTCAATTTGTGCGATTTTGAACTTTTGCTAAAACATACATTTCTCGACGTTTTGAGACCTCCTGATTCCAAAAAAATGGGTTTTACGAAGATGTCTGTCTGTCTGTCTGTCTGTCTGTCTGTCTGTATCAAAATTTTGAAATCGGATAACTTGAGTAAAAATTGTCGTATCAACTTCAACTTTGGTATACTTTTTTTTGGTACCAAAATACAGGTCGAGTTCGTTAGCCAGCAATTTTCGTCCAAAATTATCAAAAATAGAATATTTTCAAAATTCAAAAAAAAAAAAATTTCAAAAAAAAATTTTCTCTAATTTTTTTCTTAAACTACAAGTAAAATCGAACAAATTTTGTTTATAAAAGTTTCCGATATAATGCAACCCCACAAAGCTATGAATTTTTTAAGTTTACATGTGCAAAAAGGGGTACTGAAAGTGGATAAATCCTATACAAAAACTCTATTATTTTTAAAAAAAATGAAAAAACTTCCGGTTTTTTCTTCCTGTTTACTTCCATTGATCACAACTAATAAAACTGCATCAAAAAATATTGACTTTTCTAAAAATTTTTGGAAATTTTGAATAAATTCATTTTTACATTCTCATCCTAAATGAGAAAGTCTTCAATTTGTGCGATTTTGAACTTTTGCTAAAACATACATTTCTCGACGTTTTGAGACCTCCTGATTCCAAAAAAATGGGTTTTACGAAGATGTCTGTCTGTCTGTCTGTCTGTCTGTCTGTCTGTCTGTCTGTCTGTCTGTATCAAAATTTTGAAATCGGATAACTTGAGTAAAAATTGTCGTATCAACTTCAACTTTGGTATACTTTTTTTTGGTACCAAAATACAGGTCGAGTTCGTTAGCCAGCAATTTTCGTCCAAAATTATCAAAAATAGAATATTTTCAAAATTCAAAAAAAAAAAATTTTCAAAAAAAAATTTTCTCTAATTTTTTTCTTAAACTACAAGTAAAATCGAACAAATTTTGTTTTAAAAGTTTCCGATATAATGCAACCCCACAAAGCTATGAATTTTTTAAGTTTACATGTGCAAAAAGGGGTACTGAAAGTGGATAAATTCTATACAAAAACTCTATTATTTTTAAAAAAAATGAAAAAACTTCCGGTTTGTTCTTCCTGTTTACTTCCATTGATCACAACTAATAAAACTGCATCAAAAAATATTGACTTTTCTAAAAATTTTTGGAAATTTTGAATAAATTCATTTTTACATTCTCATCCTAAATGAGAAAGTCTTCAATTTGTGCGATTTTGAACTTTTGCTAAAACATACATTTCTCGACGTTTTGAGACCTCCTGATTCCAAAAAAATGGGTTTTACGAAGATGTCTGTCTGTCTGTCTGTCTGTCTGTCTGTCTGTATCAAAATTTTGAAATCGGATAACTTGAGTAAAAATTGTCGTATCAACTTCAACTTTGGTATACTTTTTTTTGGTACCAAAATACAGGTCGAGTTCGTTAGCCAGCAATTTTCGTCCAAAATTATCAAAAATAGAATATTTTCAAAATTCAAAAAAAAAAAAATTTCAAAAAAAAATTTTCTCTAATTTTTTTCTTAAACTACAAGTAAAATCGAACAAATTTTGTTTATAAAAGTTTCCGATATAATGCAACCCCACAAAGCTATGAATTTTTTAAGTTTACATGTGCAAAAAGGGGTACTGAAAGTGGATAAATCCTATACAAAAACTCTATTATTTTTAAAAAAAATGAAAAAACTTCCGGTTTTTTCTTCCTGTTTACTTCCATTGATCACAACTAATAAAACTGCATCAAAAAATATTGACTTTTCTAAAAATTTTTGGAAATTTTGAATAAATTCATTTTTACATTCTCATCCTAAATGAGAAAGTCTTCAATTTGTGCGATTTTGAACTTTTGCTAAAACATACATTTCTCGACGTTTTGAGACCTCCTGATTCCAAAAAAATGGGTTTTACGAAGATGTCTGTCTGTCTGTCTGTCTGTCTGTCTGTCTGTCTGTCTGTCTGTCTGTCTGTATCAAAATTTTGAAATCGGATAACTTGAGTAAAAATTGTCGTATCAACTTCAACTTTGGTATACTTTTTTTTGGTACCAAAATACAGGTCGAGTTCGTTAGCCAGCAATTTTCGTCCAAAATTATCAAAAATAGAATATTTTCAAAATTCAAAAAAAAAAAAATTTTCAAAAAAAAATTTTCTCTAATTTTTTTCTTAAACTACAAGTAAAATCGAACAAATTTTGTTTATAAAAGTTTCCGATATAATGCAACCCCACAAAGCTATGAATTTTTTAAGTTTACATGTGCAAAAAGGGGTACTGAAAGTGGATAAATCCTATACAAAAACTCTATTATTTTTAAAAAAAATGAAAAAACTTCCGGTTTTTTCTTCCTGTTTACTTCCATTGATCACAACTAATAAAACTGCATCAAAAAATATTGACTTTTCTAAAAATTTTTGGAAATTTTGAATAAATTCATTTTTACATTCTCATCCTAAATGAGAAAGTCTTCAATTTGTGCGATTTTGAACTTTTGCTAAAACATACATTTCTCGACGTTTTGAGACCTCCTGGTTCCAAAAAAATGGGTTTTACGAAGATGTCTGTCTGTCTGTCTGTCTGTCTGTCTGTCTGTCTGTCTGTATCAAAATTTTGAAATCGGATAACTTGAGTAAAAATTGTCGTATCAACTTCAACTTTGGTATACTTTTTTTTGGTACCAAAATACAGGTCGAGTTCGTTAGCCAGCAATTTTCGTCCAAAATTATCAAAAATAGAATATTTTCAAAATTCAAAAAAAAAAAAATTTTCAAAAAAAATTTTCTCTAATTTTTTTCTTAAACTACAAGTAAAATCGAACAAATTTTGTTTATAAAAGTTTCCGATATAATGCAACCCCACAAAGCTATGAATTTTTTAAGTTTACATGTGCAAAAAGGGGTACTGAAAGTGGATAAATCCTATACAAAAACTCTATTATTTTTAAAAAAAAAGAAAAAACTTCCGGTTTTTTCTTCCTGTTTACTTCCATTGATCACAACTAATAAAACTGCATCAAAAAATATTGACTTTTCTAAAAATTTTTGGAAATTTTGAATAAATTCATTTTTACATTCTCATCCTAAATGAGAAAGTCTTCAATTTGTGCGATTTTGAACTTTTGCTAAAACATACATTTCTCGACGTTTTGAGACCTCCTGATTCCAAAAAAATGGGTTTTACGAAGATGTCTGTCTGTCTGTCTGTCTGTCTGTCTGTCTGTCTGTATCAAAATTTTGAAATCGGATAACTTGAGTAAAAATTGTCGTATCAACTTCAACTTTGGTATACTTTTTTTTGGTACCAAAATACAGGTCGAGTTCGTTAGCCAGCAATTTTCGTCCAAAATTATCAAAAATAGAATATTTTCAAAATTCAAAAAAAAAAAAATTTTCAAAAAAAAATTTTCTCTAATTTTTTTCTTAAACTACAAGTAAAATCGAACAAATTTTGTTTATAAAAGTTTCCGATATAATGCAACCCCACAAAGCTATGAATTTTTTAAGTTTACATGTGCAAAAAGGGGTACTGAAAGTGGATAAATCCTATACAAAAACTCTATTATTTTTAAAAAAAATGAAAAAACTTCCGGTTTTTTCTTCCTGTTTACTTCCATTGATCACAACTAATAAAACTGCATCAAAAATATTGACTTTTCTAAAAATTTTTGGAAATTTTGAATAAATTCATTTTTACATTCTCATCCTAAATGAGAAAGTCTTCAATTTGTGCGATTTTGAACTTTTGCTAAAACATACATTTCTCGACGTTTTGAGACCTCCTGATTCCAAAAAAATGGGTTTTACGAAGATGTCTGTCTGTCTGTCTGTCTGTCTGTCTGTCTGTCTGTATCAAAATTTTGAAATCGGATAACTTGAGTAAAAATTGTCGTATCAACTTTAACTTTAGTATACTTTTTTTTGGTACCAAAATACAGGTCGAATTCGTTAGCCAGCAATTTTCGTCCAAAATTATCAAAAATAGAATATTTTCAAAATTCAAAAAAAAAAAAATTTTCAAAAAAAAATTTTCTCTAATTTTTTTCTTAAACTACAAGTAAAATCGAACAAATTTTGTTTATAAAAGTTTCCGATATAATGCAACCCCACAAAGCTATGAATTTTTTAAGTTTACATGTGCAAAAAGGGGTACTGAAAGTGGATAAATCCTATACAAAAACTCTATTATTTTTAAAAAAAATGAAAAAACTTCCGGTTTTTTCTTCCTGTTTACTTCCATTGATCACAACTAATAAAACTGCATCAAAAAATATTGACTTTTCTAAAAATTTTTGGAAATTTTGAATAAATTCATTTTTACATTCTCATCCTAAATGAGAAAGTCTTCAATTTGTGCGATTTTGAACTTTTGCTAAAACATACATTTCTCGACGTTTTGAGACCTCCTGATTCCAAAAAAATGGGTTTTACGAAGATGTCTGTCTGTCTGTCTGTCTGTCTGTCTGTCTGTCTGTCTGTCTGTCTGTCTGTCTGTCTGTATCAAAATTTTGAAATCGGATAACTTGAGTAAAAATTGTCGTATCAACTTCAACTTTGGTATACTTTTTTTTGGTACCAAAATACAGGTCGAGTTCGTTAGCCAGCAATTTTCGTCCAAAATTATCAAAAATAGAATATTTTCAAAATTCAAAAAAAAAAAAATTTTCAAAAAAAAATTTTCTCTAATTTTTTTCTTAAACTACAAGTAAAATCGAACAAATTTTGTTTATAAAAGTTTCCGATATAATGCAACCCCACAAAGCTATGAATTTTTTAAGTTTACATGTGCAAAAAGGGGTACTGAAAGTGGATAAATCCTATACAAAAACTCTATTATTTTTAAAAAAAATGAAAAAACTTCCGGTTTTTTCTTCCTGTTTACTTCCATTGATCACAACTAATAAAACTGCATCAAAAAATATTGACTTTTCTAAAAATTTTTGGAAATTTTGAATAAATTCATTTTTACATTCTCATCCTAAATGAGAAAGTCTTCAATTTGTGCGATTTTGAACTTTTGCTAAAACATACATTTCTCGACGTTTTGAGACCTCCTGATTCCAAAAAAATGGGTTTTACGAAGATGTCTGTCTGTCTGTCTGTCTGTCTGTCTGTCTGTCTGTCTGTCTGTCTGTATCAAAATTTTGAAATCGGATAACTTGAGTAAAAATGGTCGTATCAACTTCAACTTTGGTATACTTTTTTTTGGTACCAAAATACAGGTCGAGTTCGTTAGCCAGCAATTTTCGTCCAAAATTATCAAAAATAGAATATTTTCAAAATTCAAAAAAAAAAAAATTTTCAAAAAAAAATTTTCTCTAATTTTTTTCTTAAACTACAAGTAAAATCGAACAAATTTTGTTTATAAAAGTTTCCGATATAATGCAACCCCACAAAGCTATGAATTTTTTAAGTTTACATGTGCAAAAAGGGGTACTGAAAGTGGATAAATCCTATACAAAAACTCTATTATTTTTAAAAAAAATGAAAAAACTTCCGGTTTTTTCTTCCTGTTTACTTCCATTGATCACAACTAATAAAACTGCATCAAAAAATATTGACTTTTCTAAAAATTTTTGGAAATTTTGAATAAATTCATTTTTACATTCTCATCCTAAATGAGAAAGTCTTCAATTTGTGCGATTTTGAACTTTTGCTAAAACATACATTTCTCGACGTTTTGAGACCTCCTGATTCCAAAAAAATGGGTTTTACGAAGATGTCTGTCTGTCTGTCTGTCTGTCTGTCTGTCTGTCTGTATCAAAATTTTGAAATCGGATAACTTGAGTAAAAATTGTCGTATCAACTTTAACTTTAGTATACTTTTTTTTGGTACCAAAATACAGGTCGAGTTCGTTAGCCAGCAATTTTCGTCCAAAATTATCAAAAATAGAATATTTTCAAAATTCAAAAAAAAAAAAATTTTCAAAAAAAAATTTTCTCTAATTTTTTTCTTAAACTACAAGTAAAATCGAACAAATTTTGTTTATAAAAGTTTCCGATATAATGCAACCCCACAAAGCTATGAATTTTTTAAGTTTACATGTGCAAAAAGGGGTACTGAAAGTGGATAAATCCTATACAAAAACTCTATTATTTTTAAAAAAAATGAAAAAACTTCCGGTTTTTTCTTCCTGTTTACTTCCATTGATCACAACTAATAAAACTGCATCAAAAAATATTGACTTTTCTAAAAATTTTTGGAAATTTTGAATAAATTCATTTTTACATTCTCATCCTAAATGAGAAAGTCTTCAATTTGTGCGATTTTGAACTTTTGCTAAAACATACATTTCTCGACGTTTTGAGACCTCCTGATTCCAAAAAAATGGGTTTTACGAAGATGTCTGTCTGTCTGTCTGTCTGTCTGTCTGTCTGTCTGTCTGTCTGTCTGTCTGTATCAAAATTTTGAAATCGGATAACTTGTGTAAAAATTGTCGTATCAACTTCAACTTTGGTATACTTTTTTTTGGTACCAAAATACAGGTCGAGTTCGTTAGCCAGCAATTTTCGTCCAAAATTATCAAAAATAGAATATTTTCAAAATTCAAAAAAAAAAAAATTTTCAAAAAAAAATTTTCTCTAATTTTTTTCTTAAACTACAAGTAAAATCGAACAAATTTTGTTTATAAAAGTTTCCGATATAATGCAACCCCACAAAGCTATGAATTTTTTAAGTTTACATGTGCAAAAAAGGGTACTGAAAGTGGATAAATCCTATACAAAAACTCTATTATTTTTAAAAAAAAAGAAAAAACTTCCGGTTTTTTCTTCCTGTTTACTTCCATTGATCACAACTAATAAAACTGCATCAAAAAATATTGACTTTTCTAAAAATTTTTGGAAATTTTGAATAAATTCATTTTTACATTCTCATCCTAAATGAGAAAGTCTTCAATTTGTGCGATTTTGAACTTTTGCTAAAACATACATTTCTCGACGTTTTGAGACCTCCTGATTCCAAAAAAATGGATTTTACGAAGATGTCTGTCTGTCTGTCTGTCTGTCTGTCTGTCTGTCTGTCTGTCTGTCTGTCTGTCTGTATCAAAATTTTGAAATCGGATAACTTGAGTAAAAATTGTCGTATCAACTTCAACTTTGGTATACTTTTTTTTGGTACCAAAATACAGGTCGAGTTCGTTAGCCAGCAATTTTCGTCCAAAATTATCAAAAATAGAATATTTTCAAAATTCAAAAAAAAAAAATTTTCAAAAAAAAATTTTCTCTAATTTTTTTCTTAAACTACAAGTAAAATCGAACAAATTTTGTTTATAAAAGTTTCCGATATAATGCAACCCCACAAAGCTATGAATTTTTTAAGTTTACATGTGCAAAAAGGGGTACTGAAAGTGGATAAATTCTATACAAAAACTCTATTATTTTTAAAAAAAATGAAAAAACTTCCGGTTTTTTCTTCCTGTTTACTTCCATTGATCACAACTAATAAAACTGCATTAAAAAATATTGACTTTTCTAAAAATTTTTAAAAATTTTGAATAAATTCATTTTTACATTCTCATCCTAAATGAGAAAGTCTTGAATTTGTGCGATTTTGAACTTTTGCTAAAACATACATTTCTCGACGTTTTGAGACCTCCTGATTCCAAAAAAATGGGTTTTACGAAGATGTCTGTCTGTCTGTCTGTCTGTCTGTCTGTCTGTCTGTATCAAAATTTTGAAATCGGATAACTTGAGTAAAAATTGTCGTATCAACTTCAACTTTGGTATACTTTTTTTTGGTACCAAAATACAGGTCGAGTTCGTTAGCCAGCAATTTTCGTCCAAAATTATCAAAAATAGAATATTTTCAAAATTCAAAAAAAAAAAAATTTCAAAAAAAAATTTTCTCTAATTTTTTTCTTAAACTACAAGTAAAATCGAACAAATTTTGTTTATAAAAGTTTCCGATATAATGCAACCCCACAAAGCTATGAATTTTTTAAGTTTACATGTGCAAAAAGGGGTACTGAAAGTGGATAAATCCTATACAAAAACTCTATTATTTTTAAAAAAAATGAAAAAACTTCCGGTTTTTTCTTCCTGTTTAGTTCCATTGATCACAACTAATAAAACTGCATCAAAAAATATTGACTTTTCTAAAAATTTTTGGAAATTTTGAATAAATTCATTTTTACATTCTCATCCTAAATGAGAAAGTCTTCAATTTGTGCGATTTTGAACTTTTGCTAAAACATACATTTCTCGACGTTTTGAGACCTCCTGATTCCAAAAAAATGGGTTTTACGAAGATGTCTGTCTGTCTGTCTGTCTGTCTGTCTGTCTGTCTGTCTGTCTGTCTGTCTGTCTGTCTGTATCAAAATTTTGAAATCGGATAACTTGAGTAAAAATTGTCGTATCAACTTCAACTTTGGTATACTTTTTTTTGGTACCAAAATACAGGTCGAGTTCGTTAGCCAGCAATTTTCGTCCAAAATTATCAAAAATAGAATATTTTCAAAATTCAAAAAAAAAAAAATTTTCAAAAAAAAATTTTCTCTAATTTTTTTCTTAAACTACAAGTAAAATCGAACAAATTTTGTTTATAAAAGTTTCCGATATAATGCAACCCCACAAAGCTATGAATTTTTTAAGTTTACATGTGCAAAAAGGGGTACTGAAAGTGGATAAATCCTATACAAAAACTCTATTATTTTTAAAAAAAATGAAAAAACTTCCGGTTTTTTCTTCCTGTTTACTTCCATTGATCACAACTAATAAAACTGCATCAAAAAATATTGACTTTTCTAAAAATTTTTGGAAATTTTGAATAAATTCATTTTTACATTCTCATCCTAAATGAGAAAGTCTTCAATTTGTGCGATTTTGAACTTTTGCTAAAACATACATTTCTCGACGTTTTGAGACCTCCTGATTCCAAAAAAATGGGTTTTACGAAGATGTCTGTCTGTCTGTCTGTCTGTCTGTCTGTCTGTCTGTCTGTCTGTATCAAAATTTTGAAATCGGATAACTTGAGTAAAAATTGTCGTATCAACTTCAACTTTGGTATACTTTTTTTTGGTACCAAAATACAGGTCGAGTTCGTTAGCCAGCAATTTTCGTCCAAAATTATCAAAAATAGAATATTTTCAAAATTCAAAAAAAAAAAAATTTTCAAAAAAAAATTTTCTCTAATTTTTTTCTTAAACTACAAGTAAAATCGAACAAATTTTGTTTATAAAAGTTTCCGATATAATGCAACCCCACAAAGCTATGAATTTTTTAAGTTTACATGTGCAAAAAGGGGTACTGAAAGTGGATAAATCCTATACAAAAACTCTATTATTTTTAAAAAAAATGAAAAAACTTCCGGTTTTTTCTTCCTGTTTACTTCCATTGATCACAACTAATAAAACTGCATCAAAAATATTGACTTTTCTAAAAATTTTTGGAAATTTTGAATAAATTCATTTTTACATTCTCATCCTAAATGAGAAAGTCTTCAATTTGTGCGATTTTGAACTTTTGCTAAAACATACATTTCTCGACGTTTTGAGACCTCCTGATTCCAAAAAAATGGGTTTTACGAAGATGTCTGTCTGTCTGTCTGTCTGTCTGTCTGTCTGTCTGTCTGTCTGTCTGTATCAAAATTTTGAAATCGGATAACTTGAGTAAAAATTGTCGTATCAACTTCAACTTTGGTATACTTTTTTTTGGTACCAAAATACAGGTCGAGTTCGTTAGCCAGCAATTTTCGTCCAAAATTATCAAAAATAGAATATTTTCAAAATTCAAAAAAAAAAAAATTTTCAAAAAAAAATTTTCTCTAATTTTTTTCTTAAACTACAAGTAAAATCGAACAAATTTTGTTTATAAAAGTTTCCGATATAATGCAACCCCACAAAGCTATGAATTTTTTAAGTTTACATGTGCAAAAAGGGGTACTGAAAGTGGATAAATCCTATACAAAAACTCTATTATTTTTAAAAAAAATGAAAAAACTTCCGGTTTTTTCTTCCTGTTTACTTCCATTGATCACAACTAATAAAACTGCATCAAAAAATATTGACTTTTCTAAAAATTTTTGGAAATTTTGAATAAATTCATTTTTACATTCTCATCCTAAATGAGAAAGTCTTCAATTTGTGCGATTTTGAACTTTTGCTAAAACATACATTTCTCGACGTTTTGAGACCTCCTGATTCCAAAAAAATGGGTTTTACGAAGATGTCTGTCTGTCTGTCTGTCTGTCTGTCTGTCTGTCTGTCTGTATCAAAATTTTGAAATCGGATAACTTGAGTAAAAATTGTCGTATCAACTTCAACTTTGGTATACTTTTTTTTGGTACCAAAATACAGGTCGAGTTCGTTAGCCAGCAATTTTCGTCCAAAATTATCAAAAATAGAATATTTTCAAAATTCAAAAAAAAAAAAAATTTTCAAAAAAAAATTTTCTCTAATTTTTTTCTTAAACTACAAGTAAAATCGAACAAATTTTGTTTATAAAAGTTTCCGATATAATGCAACCCTACAAAGCTATGAATTTTTTAAGTTTACATGTGCAAAAAGGGGTACTGAAAGTGGATAAATCCTATACAAAAACTCTATTATTTTTAAAAAAAATGAAAAAACTTCCGGTTTTTTCTTCCTGTTTACTTCCATTGATCACAACTAATAAAACTGCATCAAAAATATTGACTTTTCTAAAAATTTTTGGAAATTTTGAATAAATTCATTTTTACATTCTCATCCTAAATGAGAAAGTCTTCAATTTGTGCGATTTTGAACTTTTGCTAAAACATACATTTCTCGACGTTTTGAGACCTCCTGATTCCAAAAAAATGGGTTTTACGAAGATGTCTGTCTGTCTGTCTGTCTGTCTGTCTGTCTGTCTGTCTGTCTGTCTGTCTGTATCAAAATTTTGAAATCGGATAACTTGAGTAAAAATTGTCGTATCAACTTTAACTTTAGTATACTTTTTTTTGGTACCAAAATACAGGTCGAGTTCGTTAGCCAGCAATTTTCGTCCAAAATTATCAAAAGTAGAATATTTTCAAAATTCAAAAAAAAAAAAATTTTCAAAAAAAAATTTTCTCTAATTTTTTTCTTAAACTACAAGTAAAATCGAACAAATTTTGTTTATAAAAGTTTCCGATATAATGCAACCCCACAAAGCTATGAATTTTTTAAGTTTACATGTGCAAAAAGGGGTACTGAAAGTGGATAAATCCTATACAAAAACTCTATTATTTTTAAAAAAAATGAAAAAACTTCCGGTTTTTTCTTCCTGTTTACTTCCATTGATCACAACTAATAAAACTGCATCAAAAATATTGACTTTTCTAAAAATTTTTGGAAATTTTGAATAAATTCATTTTTACATTCTCATCCTAAATGAGAAAGTCTTCAATTTGTGCGATTTTGAACTTTTGCTAAAACATACATTTCTCGACGTTTTGAGACCTCCTGATTCCAAAAAAATGAGTTTTACGAAGATGTCTGTCTGTCTGTCTGTCTGTCTGTCTGTCTGTCTGTATCAAAATTTTGAAATCGGATAACTTGAGTAAAAATTGTCGTATCAACTTCAACTTTGGTATACTTTTTTTTGGTACCAAAATACAGGTCGAGTTCGTTAGCCAGCAATTTTCGTCCAAAATTATCAAAAATAGAATATTTTCAAAATTCAAAAAAAAAAAAATTTTCAAAAAAAAATTTTCTCTAATTTTTTTCTTAAACTACAAGTAAAATCGAACAAATTTTGTTTATAAAAGTTTCCGATATAATGCAACCCCACAAAGCTATGAATTTTTTAAGTTTACATGTGCAAAAAGGGGTACTGAAAGTGGATAAATCCTATACAAAAACTCTATTATTTTTAAAAAAAATGAAAAAACTTCCGGTTTTTTCTTCCTGTTTACTTCCATTGATCACAACTAATAAAACTGCATCAAAAAATATTGACTTTTCTAAAAATTTTTGGAAATTTTGAATAAATTCATTTTTACATTCTCATCCTAAATGAGAAAGTCTTCAATTTGTGCGATTTTGAACTTTTGCTAAAACATACATTTCTCGACGTTTTGAGACCTCCTGATTCCAAAAAAATGGGTTTTACGAAGATGTCTGTCTGTCTGTCTGTCTGTCTGTCTGTCTGTCTGTCTGTCTGTCTGTATCAAAATTTTGAAATCGGATAACTTGAGTAAAAATTGTCGTATCAACTTTAACTTTAGTATACTTTTTTTTGGTACCAAAATACAGGTCGAGTTCGTTAGCCAGCAATTTTCGTCCAAAATTATCAAAAATAGAATATTTTCAAAATTCAAAAAAAAAAAATTTTCAAAAAAAAATTTTCTCTAATTTTTTTCTTAAACTACAAGTAAAATCGAACAAATTTTGTTTATAAAAGTTTCCGATATAATGCAACCCCACAAAGCTATGAATTTTTTAAGTTTACATGTGCAAAAAGGGGTACTGAAAGTGGATAAATCCTATACAAAAACTCTATTATTTTTAAAAAAAATGAAAAAACTTCCGGTTTTTTCTTCCTGTTTACTTCCATTGATCACAACTAATAAAACTGCATCAAAAAATATTGACTTTTCTAAAAATTTTTGGAAATTTTGAATAAATTCATTTTTACATTCTCATCCTAAATGAGAAAGTCTTCAATTTGTGCGATTTTGAACTTTTGCTAAAACATACATTTCTCGACGTTTTGAGACCTCCTGATTCCAAAAAAATGGGTTTTACGAAGATGTCTGTCTGTCTGTCTGTCTGTCTGTCTGTCTGTCTGTCTGTCTGTCTGTCTGTATCAAAATTTTGAAATCGGATAACTTGAGTAAAAATTGTCGTATCAACTTCAACTTTGGTATACTTTTTTTTGGTACCAAAATACAGGTCGAGTTCGTTAGCCAGCAATTTTCGTCCAAAATTATCAAAAATAGAATATTTTCAAAATTCAAAAAAAAAAAAATTTTCAAAAAAAAATTTTCTCTAATTTTTTTCTTAAACTACAAGTAAAATCGAACAAATTTTGTTTATAAAAGTTTCCGATATAATGCAACCCCACAAAGCTATGAATTTTTTAAGTTTACATGTGCAAAAAGGGGTACTGAAAGTGGATAAATCCTATACAAAAACTCTATTATTTTTAAAAAAAATGAAAAAACTTCCGGTTTTTTCTTCCTGTTTACTTCCATTGATCACAACTAATAAAACTGCATCAAAAAATATTGACTTTTCTAAAAATTTTTGGAAATTTTGAATAAATTCATTTTTACATTCTCATCCTAAATGAGAAAGTCTTCAATTTGTGCGATTTTGAACTTTTGCTAAAACATACATTTCTCGACGTTTTGAGACCTCCTGATTCCAAAAAAATGGGTTTTACGAAGATGTCTGTCTGTCTGTCTGTCTGTCTGTCTGTCTGTATCAAAATTTTGAAATCGGATAACTTGAGTAAAAATTGTCGTATCAACTTCAACTTTGGTATACTTTTTTTTGGTACCAAAATACAGGTCGAGTTCGTTAGCCAGCAATTTTCGTCCAAAATTATCAAAAATAGAATATTTTCAAAATTCAAAAAAAAAAAAATTTTCAAAAAAAAATTTTCTCTAATTTTTTTCTTAAACTACAAGTAAAATCGAACAAATTTTGTTTATAAAAGTTTCCGATATAATGCAACCCCACAAAGCTATGAATTTTTTAAGTTTACATGTGCAAAAAGGGGTACTGAAAGTGGATAAATCCTATACAAAAACTCTATTATTTTTAAAAAAAATGAAAAAACTTCCGGTTTTTTCTTCCTGTTTACTTCCATTGATCACAACTAATAAAACTGCATCAAAAAATATTGACTTTTCTAAAAATTTTTGGAAATTTTGAATAAATTCATTTTTACATTCTCATCCTAAATGAGAAAGTCTTCAATTTGTGCGATTTTGAACTTTTGCTAAAACATACATTTCTCGACGTTTTGAGACCTCCTGATTCCAAAAAAATGGGTTTTACGAAGATGTCTGTCTGTCTGTCTGTCTGTCTGTCTGTCTGTCTGTCTGTCTGTATCAAAATTTTGAAATCGGATAACTTGAGTAAAAATTGTCGTATCAACTTTAACTTAAGTATACTTTTTTTTGGTACCAAAATACAGGTCGAGTTCGTTAGCCAGCAATTTTCGTCCAAAATTATCAAAAATAGAATATTTTCAAAATTCAAAAAAAAAAAAATTTTCAAAAAAAAATTTTCTCTAATTTTTTTCTTAAACTACAAGTAAAATCGAACAAATTTTGTTTATAAAAGTTTCCGATATAATGCAACCCCACAAAGCTATGAATTTTTTAAGTTTACATGTGCAAAAAGGGGTACTGAAAGTGGATAAATCCTATACAAAAACTCTATTATTTTTAAAAAAAATGAAAAAACTTCCGGTTTTTTCTTCCTGTTTACTTCCATTGATCACAACTAATAAAACTGCATCAAAAAATATTGACTTTTCTAAAAATTTTTGGAAATTTTGAATAAATTCATTTTTACATTCTCATCCTAAATGAGAAAGTCTTCAATTTGTGCGATTTTGAACTTTTGCTAAAACATACATTTCTCGACGTTTTGAGACCTCCTGATTCCAAAAAAATGGGTTTTACGAAGATGTCTGTCTGTCTGTCTGTCTGTCTGTCTGTCTGTATCAAAATTTTGAAATCGGATAACTTGAGTAAAAATTGTCGTATCAACTTCAACTTTGGTATACTTTTTTTTGGTACCAAAATACAGGTCGAGTTCGTTAGCCAGCAATTTTCGTCCAAAATTATCAAAAATAGAATATTTTCAAAATTCAAAAAAAAAAAAATTTTCAAAAAAAAATTTTCTCTAATTTTTTTCTTAAACTACAAGTAAAATCGAACAAATTTTGTTTATAAAAGTTTCCGATATAATGCAACCCCACAAAGCTATGAATTTTTTAAGTTTACATGTGCAAAAAGGGGTACTGAAAGTGGATAAATCCTATACAAAAACTCTATTATTTTTAAAAAAAATGAAAAAACTTCCGGTTTTTTCTTCCTGTTTACTTCCATTGATCACAACTAATAAAACTGCATCAAAAAATATTGACTTTTCTAAAAATTTTTGGAAATTTTGAATAAATTCATTTTTACATTCTCATCCTAAATGAGAAAGTCTTCAATTTGTGCGATTTTGAACTTTTGCTAAAACATACATTTCTCGACGTTTTGAGACCTCCTGATTCCAAAAAAATGGGTTTTACGAAGATGTCTGTCTGTCTGTCTGTCTGTCTGTCTGTCTGTATCAAAATTTTGAAATCGGATAACTTGAGTAAAAATTGTCGTATCAACTTCAACTTTGGTATACTTTTTTTTGGTACCAAAATACAGGTCGAGTTCGTTAGCCAGCAATTTTCGTCCAAAATTATCAAAAATAGAATATTTTCAAAATTCAAAAAAAAAAAAATTTTCAAAAAAAAATTTTCTCTAATTTTTTTCTTAAACTACAAGTAAAATCGAACAAATTTTGTTTATAAAAGTTTCCGATATAATGCAACCCCACAAAGCTATGAATTTTTTAAGTTTACATGTGCAAAAAGGGGTACTGAAAGTGGATAAATCCTATACAAAAACTCTATTATTTTTAAAAAAAATGAAAAAACTTCCGGTTTTTTCTTCCTGTTTACTTCCATTGATCACAACTAATAAAACTGCATCAAAAAATATTGACTTTTCTAAAAATTTTTGGAAATTTTGAATAAATTCATTTTTACATTCTCATCCTAAATGAGAAAGTCTTCAATTTGTGCGATTTTGAACTTTTGCTAAAACATACATTTCTCGACGTTTTGAGACCTCCTGATTCCAAAAAAATGGGTTTTACGAAGATGTCTGTCTGTCTGTCTGTCTGTCTGTCTGTCTGTCTGTCTGTCTGTATCAAAATTTTGAAATCGGATAACTTGAGTAAAAATTGTCGTATCAACTTCAACTTTGGTATACTTTTTTTTGGTACCAAAATACAGGTCGAGTTCGTTAGCTAGCAATTTTCGTCCAAAATTATCAAAAATAGAATATTTTCAAAATTCAAAAAAAAAAAAATTTTCAAAAAAAAATTTTCTCTAATTTTTTTCTTAAACTACAAGTAAAATCGAACAAATTTTGTTTATAAAAGTTTCCGATATAATGCAACCCCACAAAGCTATGAATTTTTTAAGTTTACATGTGCAAAAAGGGGTACTGAAAGTGGATAAATCCTATACAAAAACTCTATTATTTTTAAAAAAAATGAAAAAACTTCCGGTTTTTTCTTCCTGTTTACTTCCATTGATCACAACTAATAAAACTGCATCAAAAAATATTGACTTTTCTAAAAATTTTTGGAAATTTTGAATAAATTCATTTTTACATTCTCATCCTAAATGAGAAAGTCTTCAATTTGTGCGATTTTGAACTTTTGCTAAAACATACATTTCTCGACGTTTTGAGACCTCCTGATTCCAAAAAAATGGGTTTTACGAAGATGTCTGTCTGTCTGTCTGTCTGTCTGTCTGTCTGTCTGTCTGTCTGTCTGTATCAAAATTTTGAAATCGGATAACTTGAGTAAAAATTGTCGTATCAACTTCACTTTTGGTATACTTTTTTTTGGTACCAAAATACAGGTCGAGTTCGTTAGCCAGCAATTTTCGTCCAAAATTATCAAAAATAGAATATTTTCAAAATTCAAAAAAAAAAAAATTTTCAAAAAAAAATTTTCTCTAATTTTTTTCTTAAACTACAAGTAAAATCGAACAAATTTTGTTTATAAAAGTTTCCGATATAATGCAACCCCACAAAGCTATGAATTTTTTAAGTTTACATGTGCAAAAAGGGGTACTGAAAGTGGATAAATCCTATACAAAAACTCTATTATTTTTAAAAAAAATGAAAAAACTTCCGGTTTTTTCTTCCTGTTTACTTCCATTGATCACAACTAATAAAACTGCATCAAAAAATATTGACTTTTCTAAAAATTTTTGGAAATTTTGAATAAATTCATTTTTACATTCTCATCCTAAATGAGAAAGTCTTCAATTTGTGCGATTTTGAACTTTTGCTAAAACATACATTTCTCGACGTTTTGAGACCTCCTGATTCCAAAAAAATGGGTTTTACGAAGATGTCTGTCTGTCTGTCTGTCTGTCTGTCTGTCTGTCTGTCTGTCTGTCTGTCTGTATCAAAATTTTGAAATCGGATAACTTGAGTAAAAATTGTCGTATCAACTTCAACTTTGGTATACTTTTTTTTGGTACCAAAATACAGGTCGAGTTCGTTAGCCAGCAATTTTCGTCCAAAATTATCAAAAATAGAATATTTTCAAAATTCAAAAAAAAAAAAATTTTCAAAAAAAAATTTTCTCTAATTTTTTTCTTAAACTACAAGTAAAATCGAACAAATTTTGTTTATAAAAGTTTCCGATATAATGCAACCCCACAAAGCTATGAATTTTTTAAGTTTACATGTGCAAAAAGGGGTACTGAAAGTGGATAAATCCTATACAAAAACTCTATTATTTTTAAAAAAAATGAAAAAACTTCCGGTTTTTTCTTCCTGTTTACTTCCATTGATCACAACTAATAAAACTGCATCAAAAAATATTGACTTTTCTAAAAATTTTTGGAAATTTTGAATAAATTCATTTTTACATTCTCATCCTAAATGAGAAAGTCTTCAATTTGTGCGATTTTGAACTTTTGCTAAAACATACATTTCTCGACGTTTTGAGACCTCCTGATTCCAAAAAAATGGGTTTTACGAAGATGTCTGTCTGTCTGTCTGTCTGTCTGTCTGTCTGTATCAAAATTTTGAAATCGGATAACTTGAGTAAAAATTGTCGTATCAACTTCAACTTTGGTATACTTTTTTTTGGTACCAAAATACAGGTCGAGTTCGTTAGCCAGCAATTTTCGTCCAAAATTATCAAAAATAGAATATTTTCAAAATTCAAAAAAAAAAAAATTTTCAAAAAAAAATTTTCTCTAATTTTTTTCTTAAACTACAAGTAAAATCGAACAAATTTTGTTTATAAAAGTTTCCGATATAATGCAACCCCACAAAGCTATGAATTTTTTAAGTTTACATGTGCAAAAAGGGGTACTGAAAGTGGATAAATCCTATACAAAAACTCTATTATTTTTAAAAAAAATGAAAAAACTTCCGGTTTTTTCTTCCTGTTTACTTCCATTGATCACAACTAATAAAACTGCATCAAAAAATATTGACTTTTCTAAAAATTTTTGGAAATTTTGAATAAATTCATTTTTACATTCTCATCCTAAATGAGAAAGTCTTCAATTTGTGCGATTTTGAACTTTTGCTAAAACATACATTTCTCGACGTTTTGAGACCTCCTGATTCCAAAAAAATGGGTTTTACGAAGATGTCTGTCTGTCTGTCTGTCTGTCTGTCTGTCTGTCTGTCTGTCTGTATCAAAATTTTGAAATCGGATAACTTGAGTAAAAATTGTCGTATCAACTTTAACTTAAGTATACTTTTTTTTGGTACCAAAATACAGGTCGAGTTCGTTAGCCAGCAATTTTCGTCCAAAATTATCAAAAATAGAATATTTTCAAAATTCAAAAAAAAAAAAATTTTCAAAAAAAAATTTTCTCTAATTTTTTTCTTAAACTACAAGTAAAATCGAACAAATTTTGTTTATAAAAGTTTCCGATATAATGCAACCCCACAAAGCTATGAATTTTTTAAGTTTACATGTGCAAAAAGGGGTACTGAAAGTGGATAAATCCTATACAAAAACTCTATTATTTTTAAAAAAAATGAAAAAACTTCCGGTTTTTTCTTCCTGTTTACTTCCATTGATCACAACTAATAAAACTGCATCAAAAAATATTGACTTTTCTAAAAATTTTTGGAAATTTTGAATAAATTCATTTTTACATTCTCATCCTAAATGAGAAAGTCTTCAATTTGTGCGATTTTGAACTTTTGCTAAAACATACATTTCTCGACGTTTTGAGACCTCCTGATTCCAAAAAAATGGGTTTTACGAAGATGTCTGTCTGTCTGTCTGTCTGTCTGTCTGTCTGTATCAAAATTTTGAAATCGGATAACTTGAGTAAAAATTGTCGTATCAACTTCAACTTTGGTATACTTTTTTTTGGTACCAAAATACAGGTCGAGTTCGTTAGCCAGCAATTTTCGTCCAAAATTATCAAAAATAGAATATTTTCAAAATTCAAAAAAAAAAAAATTTTCAAAAAAAAATTTTCTCTAATTTTTTTCTTAAACTACAAGTAAAATCGAACAAATTTTGTTTATAAAAGTTTCCGATATAATGCAACCCCACAAAGCTATGAATTTTTTAAGTTTACATGTGCAAAAAGGGGTACTGAAAGTGGATAAATCCTATACAAAAACTCTATTATTTTTAAAAAAAATGAAAAAACTTCCGGTTTTTTCTTCCTGTTTACTTCCATTGATCACAACTAATAAAACTGCATCAAAAAATATTGACTTTTCTAAAAATTTTTGGAAATTTTGAATAAATTCATTTTTACATTCTCATCCTAAATGAGAAAGTCTTCAATTTGTGCGATTTTGAACTTTTGCTAAAACATACATTTCTCGACGTTTTGAGACCTCCTGATTCCAAAAAAATGGGTTTTACGAAGATGTCTGTCTGTCTGTCTGTCTGTCTGTCTGTCTGTATCAAAATTTTGAAATCGGATAACTTGAGTAAAAATTGTCGTATCAACTTCAACTTTGGTATACTTTTTTTTGGTACCAAAATACAGGTCGAGTTCGTTAGCCAGCAATTTTCGTCCAAAATTATCAAAAATAGAATATTTTCAAAATTCAAAAAAAAAAAAATTTTCAAAAAAAAATTTTCTCTAATTTTTTTCTTAAACTACAAGTAAAATCGAACAAATTTTGTTTATAAAAGTTTCCGATATAATGCAACCCCACAAAGCTATGAATTTTTTAAGTTTACATGTGCAAAAAGGGGTACTGAAAGTGGATAAATCCTATACAAAAACTCTATTATTTTTAAAAAAAATGAAAAAACTTCCGGTTTTTTCTTCCTGTTTACTTCCATTGATCACAACTAATAAAACTGCATCAAAAAATATTGACTTTTCTAAAAATTTTTGGAAATTTTGAATAAATTCATTTTTACATTCTCATCCTAAATGAGAAAGTCTTCAATTTGTGCGATTTTGAACTTTTGCTAAAACATACATTTCTCGACGTTTTGAGACCTCCTGATTCCAAAAAAATGGGTTTTACGAAGATGTCTGTCTGTCTGTCTGTCTGTCTGTCTGTCTGTCTGTCTGTCTGTATCAAAATTTTGAAATCGGATAACTTGAGTAAAAATTGTCGTATCAACTTCAACTTTGGTATACTTTTTTTTGGTACCAAAATACAGGTCGAGTTCGTTAGCTAGCAATTTTCGTCCAAAATTATCAAAAATAGAATATTTTCAAAATTCAAAAAAAAAAAAATTTTCAAAAAAAAATTTTCTCTAATTTTTTTCTTAAACTACAAGTAAAATCGAACAAATTTTGTTTATAAAAGTTTCCGATATAATGCAACCCCACAAAGCTATGAATTTTTTAAGTTTACATGTGCAAAAAGGGGTACTGAAAGTGGATAAATCCTATACAAAAACTCTATTATTTTTAAAAAAAATGAAAAAACTTCCGGTTTTTTCTTCCTGTTTACTTCCATTGATCACAACTAATAAAACTGCATCAAAAAATATTGACTTTTCTAAAAATTTTTGGAAATTTTGAATAAATTCATTTTTACATTCTCATCCTAAATGAGAAAGTCTTCAATTTGTGCGATTTTGAACTTTTGCTAAAACATACATTTCTCGACGTTTTGAGACCTCCTGATTCCAAAAAAATGGGTTTTACGAAGATGTCTGTCTGTCTGTCTGTCTGTCTGTCTGTCTGTATCAAAATTTTGAAATCGGATAACTTGAGTAAAAATTGTCGTATCAACTTCAACTTTGGTATACTTTTTTTTGGTACCAAAATACAGGTCGAGTTCGTTAGCCAGCAATTTTCGTCCAAAATTATCAAAAATAGAATATTTTCAAAATTCAAAAAAAAAAAAATTTTCAAAAAAAATTTTCTCTAATTTTTTTCTTAAACTACAAGTAAAATCGAACAAATTTTGTTTATAAAAGTTTCCGATATAATGCAACCCCACAAAGCTATGAATTTTTTAAGTTTACATGTGCAAAAAGGGGTACTGAAAGTGGATAAATCCTATACAAAAACTCTATTATTTTTAAAAAAAATGAAAAAACTTCCGGTTTTTTCTTCCTGTTTACTTCCATTGATCACAACTAATAAAACTGCATCAAAAAATATTGACTTTTCTAAAAATTTTTGGAAATTTTGAATAAATTCATTTTTACATTCTCATCCTAAATGAGAAAGTCTTCAATTTGTGCGATTTTGAACTTTTGCTAAAACATACATTTCTCGACGTTTTGAGACCTCCTGATTCCAAAAAAATGGGTTTTACGAAGATGTCTGTCTGTCTGTCTGTCTGTCTGTCTGTCTGTATCAAAATTTTGAAATCGGATAACTTGAGTAAAAATTGTCGTATCAACTTCAACTTTGGTATACTTTTTTTTGGTACCAAAATACAGGTCGAGTTCGTTAGCCAGCAATTTTCGTCAAAAATTATCAAAAATAGAATATTTTCAAAATTCAAAAAAAAAAAATTTTCAAAAAAAAATTTTCTCTAATTTTTTTCTTAAACTACAAGTAAAATCGAACAAATTTTGTTTATAAAAGTTTCCGATATAATGCAACCCCACAAAGCTATGAATTTTTTAAGTTTACATGTGCAAAAAGGGGTACTGAAAGTGGATAAATCCTATACAAAAACTCTATTATTTTTAAAAAAAATGAAAAAACTTCCGGTTTTTTCTGCCTGTTTACTTCCATTGATCACAACTAATAAAACTGCATCAAAAAATATTGACTTTTCTAAAAATTTTTGGAAATTTTGAATAAATTCATTTTTACATTCTCATCCTAAATGAGAAAGTCTTCAATTTGTGCGATTTTGAACTTTTGCTAAAACATACATTTCTCGACGTTTTGAGACCTCCTGATTCCAAAAAAATGGGTTTTACGAAGATGTCTGTCTGTCTGTCTGTCTGTCTGTCTGTATCAAAATTTTGAAATCGGATAACTTGAGTAAAAATTGTCGTATCAACTTCAACTTTGGTATACTTTTTTTTGGTACCAAAATACAGGTCGAGTTCGTTAGCCAGCAATTTTCGTCCAAAATTATCAAAAATAGAATATTTTCAAAATTCAAAAAAAAAAAATTTTCAAAAAAAAATTTTCTCTAATTTTTTTCTTAAACTACAAGTAAAATCGAACAAATTTTGTTTATAAAAGTTTCCGATATAATGCAACCCCACAAAGCTATGAATTTTTTAAGTTTACATGTGCAAAAAGGGGTACTGAAAGTGGATAAATCCTATACAAAAACTCTATTATTTTTAAAAAAAATGAAAAAACTTCCGGTTTTTTCTTCCTGTTTACTTCCATTGATCACAACTAATAAAACTGCATCAAAAAATATTGACTTTTCTAAAAATTTTTGGAAATTTTGAATAAATTCATTTTTACATTCTCATCCTAAATGAGAAAGTCTTCAATTTGTGCGATTTTGAACTTTTGCTAAAACATACATTTCTCGACGTTTTGAGACCTCCTGATTCCAAAAAAATGGATTTTACGAAGATGTCTGTCTGTCTGTCTGTCTGTCTGTCTGTCTGTCTGTCTGTATCAAAATTTTGAAATCGGA
>JAZKLR010000790.1:0-68328 GCA_037103525.1 Ganaspis brasiliensis | reverse complement strand
ATGGGAAAATCATATACAGAAACACTATTATTTTTCAAAAAAACGAATAAACTTCCGGCTTTTCTGCTGACCGATTTTCACTTCCCCCCTCCCCCTCTTCTCCTCAAACAAGACTTTTATACAATTGTAAAACTTAAAAAATTCATATCTTTTTTGGTTTGCATTATATCAAAAACATTTATAAACGAAATTTGTTTGTTTTTACTTGTACTTTAAGAAAAAAAATAGAGAAAAATTTGTTTTTTAATTTTTTTTTTTTTTTAAGTTTGAAAATGTTCTATTTTTGACATTTTTGGTCCAAAATAGCTGGCTAACGAACTCGATCTATATTTTTGGTCACTTAAAACGCATACCAAATTTCAAATTGATAGATGAATTTTTACTCAAGTTAATGGATTTCAAAATTTTTTACACAGTCAGACAGACAGACATACATACAGACAGACACTTTCGTAAAACCCATTTTTTTTGAATCTGGAGGTCTTAAAACGTCGAGAAATGTTGGTTTTAGCAAAAGTTCAAAATCGCACAAATTTAATACCTTCTCATTTAGGATGAGAATGTAAAAATAAATTTTTTCAAAATTTCCAAAAATTTTTAGAAAAGTCAATATTTTTTGATGCAGTTTTATTAGTTGCGATCAATGAAAGTAAATAGGAAAAAAAAGCCGGAAGTTTATTCGTTTTTTTGAAAAATAATAGTGTTTCTGTATATGATTTTCCCATATTATGTTCTATTTTTTGCATATATAACGTGTATTTTGAGGATTTTAAAAGTTTTTAGCAGTTAAATAGTTAGTTTCTTGTTAATTTCTACTTGAGTTTAGTAAGATGAGAATGCATCAACAGTCTGCTGACCGATTTTCACTTCCCCCCTCCCCCTCTTCTCCTCAAACAAGACTTTTATACAATTGTAAAACTTAAAAAATTCATATCTTTTTTGGTTTGCATTATATCAAAAACATTTATAAACGAAATTTGTTTGTTTTTACTTGTACTTTAAGAAAAAAAATAGAGAAAAATTTGTTTTTTAATTTTTTTTTTTTTTAAGTTTGAAAATGTTCTATTTTTGACATTTTTGGTCCAAAATAGCTGGCTAACGAACTCGATCTATATTTTTGGTCACTTAAAACGCATACCAAATTTCAAATTGATAGATGAATTTTTACTCAAGTTAATGGATTTCAAAATTTTTTACACAGTCAGACAGACAGACATACATACAGACAGACACTTTCGTAAAACCCATTTTTTTTGAATCTGGAGGTCTTAAAACGTCGAGAAATGTTGGTTTTAGCAAAAGTTCAAAATCGCACAAATTTAATACCTTCTCATTTAGGATGAGAATGTAAAAATAAATTTTTTCAAAATTTCCAAAAATTTTTAGAAAAGTCAATATTTTTTGATGCAGTTTTATTAGTTGCGATCAATGAAAGTAAATAGGAAAAAAAAGCCGGAAGTTTATTCGTTTTTTTGAAAAATAATAGTGTTTCTGTATATGATTTTCCCATATTATGTTCTATTTTTTGCATATATAACGTGTATTTTGAGGATTTTAAAAGTTTTTAGCAGTTAAATAGTTAGTTTCTTGTTAATTTCTACTTGAGTTTAGTAAGATGAGAATGCATCAACAGTCTGCTGACCGATTTTCACTTCCCCCCTCCCCCTCTTCTCCTCAAACAAGACTTTTATACAATTGTAAAACTTAAAAAATTCATATCTTTTTTGGTTTGCATTATATCAAAAACATTTATAAACGAAATTTGTTTGTTTTTACTTGTACTTTAAGAAAAAAAATAGAGAAAAATTTGTTTTTTAATTTTTTTTTTTTTTTAAGTTTGAAAATGTTCTATTTTTGACATTTTTGGTCCAAAATAGCTGGCTAACGAACTCGATCTATATTTTTGGTCACTTAAAACGCATACCAAATTTCAAATTGATAGATGAATTTTTACTCAAGTTAATGGATTTCAAAATTTTTTACACAGTCAGACAGACAGACATACATACAGACAGACACTTTCGTAAAACCCATTTTTTTTGAATCTGGAGGTCTTAAAACGTCGAGAAATGTTGGTTTTAGCAAAAGTTCAAAATCGCACAAATTTAATACCTTCTCATTTAGGATGAGAATGTAAAAATAAATTTTTTCAAAATTTCCAAAAATTTTTAGAAAAGTCAATATTTTTTGATGCAGTTTTATTAGTTGCGATCAATGAAAGTAAATAGGAAAAAAAAGCCGGAAGTTTATTCGTTTTTTTGAAAAATAATAGTGTTTCTGTATATGATTTTCCCATATTATGTTCTATTTTTTGCATATATAACGTGTATTTTGAGGATTTTAAAAGTTTTTAGCAGTTAAATAGTTAGTTTCTTGTTAATTTCTACTTGAGTTTAGTAAGATGAGAATGCATCAACAGTCTGCTGACCGATTTTCACTTCCCCCCTCCCCCTCTTCTCCTCAAACAAGACTTTTATACAATTGTAAAACTTAAAAAATTCATATCTTTTTTGGTTTGCATTATATCAAAAACATTTATAAACGAAATTTGTTTGTTTTTACTTGTACTTTAAGAAAAAAAATAGAGAAAAATTTGTTTTTTAATTTTTTTTTTTTTTTAAGTTTGAAAATGTTCTATTTTTGACATTTTTGGTCCAAAATAGCTGGCTAACGAACTCGATCTATATTTTTGGTCACTTAAAACGCATACCAAATTTCAAATTGATAGATGAATTTTTACTCAAGTTAATGGATTTCAAAATTTTTTACACAGTCAGACAGACAGACATACATACAGACAGACACTTTCGTAAAACCCATTTTTTTTGAATCTGGAGGTCTTAAAACGTCGAGAAATGTTGGTTTTAGCAAAAGTTCAAAATCGCACAAATTTAATACCTTCTCATTTAGGATGAGAATGTAAAAATAAATTTTTTCAAAATTTCCAAAAATTTTTAGAAAAGTCAATATTTTTTGATGCAGTTTTATTAGTTGCGATCAATGAAAGTAAATAGGAAAAAAAAGCCGGAAGTTTATTCGTTTTTTTGAAAAATAATAGTGTTTCTGTATATGATTTTCCCATATTATGTTCTATTTTTTGCATATATAACGTGTATTTTGAGGATTTTAAAAGTTTTTAGCAGTTAAATAGTTAGTTTCTTGTTAATTTCTACTTGAGTTTAGTAAGATGAGAATGCATCAACAGTCTGCTGACCGATTTTCACTTCCCCCCTCCCCCTCTTCTCCTCAAACAAGACTTTTATACAATTGTAAAACTTAAAAAATTCATATCTTTTTTGGTTTGCATTATATCAAAAACATTTATAAACGAAATTTGTTTGTTTTTACTTGTACTTTAAGAAAAAAAATAGAGAAAAATTTGTTTTTTAATTTTTTTTTTTTTTTAAGTTTGAAAATGTTCTATTTTTGACATTTTTGGTCCAAAATAGCTGGCTAACGAACTCGATCTATATTTTTGGTCACTTAAAACGCATACCAAATTTCAAATTGATAGATGAATTTTTACTCAAGTTAATGGATTTCAAAATTTTTTACACAGTCAGACAGACAGACATACATACAGACAGACACTTTCGTAAAACCCATTTTTTTTTAATCTGGAGGTCTTAAAACGTCGAGAAATGTTGGTTTTAGCAAAAGTTCAAAATCGCACAAATTTAATACCTTCTCATTTAGGATGAGAATGTAAAAATAAATTTTTTCAAAATTTCCAAAAATTTTTAGAAAAGTCAATATTTTTTGATGCAGTTTTATTAGTTGCGATCAATGAAAGTAAATAGGAAAAAAAAGCCGGAAGTTTATTCGTTTTTTTGAAAAATAATAGTGTTTCTGTATATGATTTTCCCATATTATGTTCTATTTTTTGCATATATAACGTGTATTTTGAGGATTTTAAAAGTTTTTAGCAGTTAAATAGTTAGTTTCTTGTTAATTTCTACTTGAGTTTAGTAAGATGAGAATGCATCAACAGTCTGCTGACCGATTTTCACTTCCCCCCTCCCCCTCTTCTCCTCAAACAAGACTTTTATACAATTGTAAAACTTAAAAAATTCATATCTTTTTTGGTTTGCATTATATCAAAAACATTTATAAACGAAATTTGTTTGTTTTTACTTGTACTTTAAGAAAAAAAATAGAGAAAAATTTGTTTTTTAATTTTTTTTTTTTTTTAAGTTTGAAAATGTTCTATTTTTGACATTTTTGGTCCAAAATAGCTGGCTAACGAACTCGATCTATATTTTTGGTCACTTAAAACGCATACCAAATTTCAAATTGATAGATGAATTTTTACTCAAGTTAATGGATTTCAAAATTTTTTACACAGTCAGACAGACAGACATACATACAGACAGACACTTTCGTAAAACCCATTTTTTTTGAATCTGGAGGTCTTAAAACGTCGAGAAATGTTGGTTTTAGCAAAAGTTCAAAATCGCACAAATTTAATACCTTCTCATTTAGGATGAGAATGTAAAAATAAATTTTTTCAAAATTTCCAAAAATTTTTAGAAAAGTCAATATTTTTTGATGCAGTTTTATTAGTTGCGATCAATGAAAGTAAATAGGAAAAAAAAGCCGGAAGTTTATTCGTTTTTTTGAAAAATAATAGTGTTTCTGTATATGATTTTCCCATATTATGTTCTATTTTTTGCATATATAACGTGTATTTTGAGGATTTTAAAAGTTTTTAGCAGTTAAATAGTTAGTTTCTTGTTAATTTCTACTTGAGTTTAGTAAGATGAGAATGCATCAACAGTCTGCTGACCGATTTTCACTTCCCCCCTCCCCCTCTTCTCCTCAAACAAGACTTTTATACAATTGTAAAACTTAAAAAATTCATATCTTTTTTGGTTTGCATTATATCAAAAACATTTATAAACGAAATTTGTTTGTTTTTACTTGTACTTTAAGAAAAAAAATAGAGAAAAATTTGTTTTTTAATTTTTTTTTTTTTTTAAGTTTGAAAATGTTCTATTTTTGACATTTTTGGTCCAAAATAGCTGGCTAACGAACTCGATCTATATTTTTGGTCACTTAAAACGCATACCAAATTTCAAATTGATAGATGAATTTTTACTCAAGTTAATGGATTTCAAAATTTTTTACACAGTCAGACAGACAGACATACATACAGACAGACACTTTCGTAAAACCCATTTTTTTTGAATCTGGAGGTCTTAAAACGTCGAGAAATGTTGGTTTTAGCAAAAGTTCAAAATCGCACAAATTTAATACCTTCTCATTTAGGATGAGAATGTAAAAATAAATTTTTTCAAAATTTCCAAAAATTTTTAGAAAAGTCAATATTTTTTGATGCAGTTTTATTAGTTGCGATCAATGAAAGTAAATAGGAAAAAAAAGCCGGAAGTTTATTCGTTTTTTTGAAAAATAATAGTGTTTCTGTATATGATTTTCCCATATTATGTTCTATTTTTTGCATATATAACGTGTATTTTGAGGATTTTAAAAGTTTTTAGCAGTTAAATAGTTAGTTTCTTGTTAATTTCTACTTGAGTTTAGTAAGATGAGAATGCATCAACAGTCTGCTGACCGATTTTCACTTCCCCCCTCCCCCTCTTCTCCTCAAACAAGACTTTTATACAATTGTAAAACTTAAAAAATTCATATCTTTTTTGGTTTGCATTATATCAAAAACATTTATAAACGAAATTTGTTTGTTTTTACTTGTACTTTAAGAAAAAAAATAGAGAAAAATTTGTTTTTTAATTTTTTTTTTTTTTTAAGTTTGAAAATGTTCTATTTTTGACATTTTTGGTCCAAAATAGCTGGCTAACGAACTCGATCTATATTTTTGGTCACTTAAAACGCATACCAAATTTCAAATTGATAGATGAATTTTTACTCAAGTTAATGGATTTCAAAATTTTTTACACAGTCAGACAGACAGACATACATACAGACAGACACTTTCGTAAAACCCATTTTTTTTGAATCTGGAGGTCTTAAAACGTCGAGAAATGTTGGTTTTAGCAAAAGTTCAAAATCGCACAAATTTAATACCTTCTCATTTAGGATGAGAATGTAAAAATAAATTTTTTCAAAATTTCCAAAAATTTTTAGAAAAGTCAATATTTTTTGATGCAGTTTTATTAGTTGCGATCAATGAAAGTAAATAGGAAAAAAAAGCCGGAAGTTTATTCGTTTTTTTGAAAAATAATAGTGTTTCTGTATATGATTTTCCCATATTATGTTCTATTTTTTGCATATATAACGTGTATTTTGAGGATTTTAAAAGTTTTTAGCAGTTAAATAGTTAGTTTCTTGTTAATTTCTACTTGAGTTTAGTAAGATGAGAATGCATCAACAGTCTGCTGACCGATTTTCACTTCCCCCCTCCCCCTCTTCTCCTCAAACAAGACTTTTATACAATTGTAAAACTTAAAAAATTCATATCTTTTTTGGTTTGCATTATATCAAAAACATTTATAAACGAAATTTGTTTGTTTTTACTTGTACTTTAAGAAAAAAAATAGAGAAAAATTTGTTTTTTAATTTTTTTTTTTTTTTAAGTTTGAAAATGTTCTATTTTTGACATTTTTGGTCCAAAATAGCTGGCTAACGAACTCGATCTATATTTTTGGTCACTTAAAACGCATACCAAATTTCAAATTGATAGATGAATTTTTACTCAAGTTAATGGATTTCAAAATTTTTTACACAGTCAGACAGACAGACATACATACAGACAGACACTTTCGTAAAACCCATTTTTTTTGAATCTGGAGGTCTTAAAACGTCGAGAAATGTTGGTTTTAGCAAAAGTTCAAAATCGCACAAATTTAATACCTTCTCATTTAGGATGAGAATGTAAAAATAAATTTTTTCAAAATTTCCAAAAATTTTTAGAAAAGTCAATATTTTTTGATGCAGTTTTATTAGTTGCGATCAATGAAAGTAAATAGGAAAAAAAAGCCGGAAGTTTATTCGTTTTTTTGAAAAATAATAGTGTTTCTGTATATGATTTTCCCATATTATGTTCTATTTTTTGCATATATAACGTGTATTTTGAGGATTTTAAAAGTTTTTAGCAGTTAAATAGTTAGTTTCTTGTTAATTTCTACTTGAGTTTAGTAAGATGAGAATGCATCAACAGTCTGCTGACCGATTTTCACTTCCCCCCTCCCCCTCTTCTCCTCAAACAAGACTTTTATACAATTGTAAAACTTAAAAAATTCATATCTTTTTTGGTTTGCATTATATCAAAAACATTTATAAACGAAATTTGTTTGTTTTTACTTGTACTTTAAGAAAAAAAATAGAGAAAAATTTGTTTTTTAATTTTTTTTTTTTTTTAAGTTTGAAAATGTTCTATTTTTGACATTTTTGGTCCAAAATAGCTGGCTAACGAACTCGATCTATATTTTTGGTCACTTAAAACGCATACCAAATTTCAAATTGATAGATGAATTTTTACTCAAGTTAATGGATTTCAAAATTTTTTACACAGTCAGACAGACAGACATACATACAGACAGACACTTTCGTAAAACCCATTTTTTTTGAATCTGGAGGTCTTAAAACGTCGAGAAATGTTGGTTTTAGCAAAAGTTCAAAATCGCACAAATTTAATACCTTCTCATTTAGGATGAGAATGTAAAAATAAATTTTTTCAAAATTTCCAAAAATTTTTAGAAAAGTCAATATTTTTTGATGCAGTTTTATTAGTTGCGATCAATGAAAGTAAATAGGAAAAAAAAGCCGGAAGTTTATTCGTTTTTTTGAAAAATAATAGTGTTTCTGTATATGATTTTCCCATATTATGTTCTATTTTTTGCATATATAACGTGTATTTTGAGGATTTTAAAAGTTTTTAGCAGTTAAATAGTTAGTTTCTTGTTAATTTCTACTTGAGTTTAGTAAGATGAGAATGCATCAACAGTCTGCTGACCGATTTTCACTTCCCCCCTCCCCCTCTTCTCCTCAAACAAGACTTTTATACAATTGTAAAACTTAAAAAATTCATATCTTTTTTGGTTTGCATTATATCAAAAACATTTATAAACGAAATTTGTTTGTTTTTACTTGTACTTTAAGAAAAAAAATAGAGAAAAATTTGTTTTTTAATTTTTTTTTTTTTTTAAGTTTGAAAATGTTCTATTTTTGACATTTTTGGTCCAAAATAGCTGGCTAACGAACTCGATCTATATTTTTGGTCACTTAAAACGCATACCAAATTTCAAATTGATAGATGAATTTTTACTCAAGTTAATGGATTTCAAAATTTTTTACACAGTCAGACAGACAGACATACATACAGACAGACACTTTCGTAAAACCCATTTTTTTTGAATCTGGAGGTCTTAAAACGTCGAGAAATGTTGGTTTTAGCAAAAGTTCAAAATCGCACAAATTTAATACCTTCTCATTTAGGATGAGAATGTAAAAATAAATTTTTTCAAAATTTCCAAAAATTTTTAGAAAAGTCAATATTTTTTGATGCAGTTTTATTAGTTGCGATCAATGAAAGTAAATAGGAAAAAAAAGCCGGAAGTTTATTCGTTTTTTTGAAAAATAATAGTGTTTCTGTATATGATTTTCCCATATTATGTTCTATTTTTTGCATATATAACGTGTATTTTGAGGATTTTAAAAGTTTTTAGCAGTTAAATAGTTAGTTTCTTGTTAATTTCTACTTGAGTTTAGTAAGATGAGAATGCATCAACAGTCTGCTGACCGATTTTCACTTCCCCCCTCCCCCTCTTCTCCTCAAACAAGACTTTTATACAATTGTAAAACTTAAAAAATTCATATCTTTTTTGGTTTGCATTATATCAAAAACATTTATAAACGAAATTTGTTTGTTTTTACTTGTACTTTAAGAAAAAAAATAGAGAAAAATTTGTTTTTTAATTTTTTTTTTTTTTTAAGTTTGAAAATGTTCTATTTTTGACATTTTTGGTCCAAAATAGCTGGCTAACGAACTCGATCTATATTTTTGGTCACTTAAAACGCATACCAAATTTCAAATTGATAGATGAATTTTTACTCAAGTTAATGGATTTCAAAATTTTTTACACAGTCAGACAGACAGACATACATACAGACAGACACTTTCGTAAAACCCATTTTTTTTGAATCTGGAGGTCTTAAAACGTCGAGAAATGTTGGTTTTAGCAAAAGTTCAAAATCGCACAAATTTAATACCTTCTCATTTAGGATGAGAATGTAAAAATAAATTTTTTCAAAATTTCCAAAAATTTTTAGAAAAGTCAATATTTTTTGATGCAGTTTTATTAGTTGCGATCAATGAAAGTAAATAGGAAAAAAAAGCCGGAAGTTTATTCGTTTTTTTGAAAAATAATAGTGTTTCTGTATATGATTTTCCCATATTATGTTCTATTTTTTGCATATATAACGTGTATTTTGAGGATTTTAAAAGTTTTTAGCAGTTAAATAGTTAGTTTCTTGTTAATTTCTACTTGAGTTTAGTAAGATGAGAATGCATCAACAGTCTGCTGACCGATTTTCACTTCCCCCCTCCCCCTCTTCTCCTCAAACAAGACTTTTATACAATTGTAAAACTTAAAAAATTCATATCTTTTTTGGTTTGCATTATATCAAAAACATTTATAAACGAAATTTGTTTGTTTTTACTTGTACTTTAAGAAAAAAAATAGAGAAAAATTTGTTTTTTAATTTTTTTTTTTTTTTAAGTTTGAAAATGTTCTATTTTTGACATTTTTGGTCCAAAATAGCTGGCTAACGAACTCGATCTATATTTTTGGTCACTTAAAACGCATACCAAATTTCAAATTGATAGATGAATTTTTACTCAAGTTAATGGATTTCAAAATTTTTTACACAGTCAGACAGACAGACATACATACAGACAGACACTTTCGTAAAACCCATTTTTTTTGAATCTGGAGGTCTTAAAACGTCGAGAAATGTTGGTTTTAGCAAAAGTTCAAAATCGCACAAATTTAATACCTTCTCATTTAGGATGAGAATGTAAAAATAAATTTTTTCAAAATTTCCAAAAATTTTTAGAAAAGTCAATATTTTTTGATGCAGTTTTATTAGTTGCGATCAATGAAAGTAAATAGGAAAAAAAAGCCGGAAGTTTATTCGTTTTTTTGAAAAATAATAGTGTTTCTGTATATGATTTTCCCATATTATGTTCTATTTTTTGCATATATAACGTGTATTTTGAGGATTTTAAAAGTTTTTAGCAGTTAAATAGTTAGTTTCTTGTTAATTTCTACTTGAGTTTAGTAAGATGAGAATGCATCAACAGTCTGCTGACCGATTTTCACTTCCCCCCTCCCCCTTTTCTCCTCAAACAAGACTTTTATACAATTGTAAAACTTAAAAAATTCATATCTTTTTTGGTTTGCATTATATCAAAAACATTTATAAACGAAATTTGTTTGTTTTTACTTGTACTTTAAGAAAAAAAATAGAGAAAAATTTGTTTTTTAATTTTTTTTTTTTTTTAAGTTTGAAAATGTTCTATTTTTGACATTTTTGGTCCAAAATAGCTGGCTAACGAACTCGATCTATATTTTTGGTCACTTAAAACGCATACCAAATTTCAAATTGATAGATGAATTTTTACTCAAGTTAATGGATTTCAAAATTTTTTACACAGTCAGACAGACAGACATACATACAGACAGACACTTTCGTAAAACCCATTTTTTTTGAATCTGGAGGTCTTAAAACGTCGAGAAATGTTGGTTTTAGCAAAAGTTCAAAATCGCACAAATTTAATACCTTCTCATTTAGGATGAGAATGTAAAAATAAATTTTTTCAAAATTTCCAAAAATTTTTAGAAAAGTCAATATTTTTTGATGCAGTTTTATTAGTTGCGATCAATGAAAGTAAATAGGAAAAAAAAGCCGGAAGTTTATTCGTTTTTTTGAAAAATAATAGTGTTTCTGTATATGATTTTCCCATATTATGTTCTATTTTTTGCATATATAACGTGTATTTTGAGGATTTTAAAAGTTTTTAGCAGTTAAATAGTTAGTTTCTTGTTAATTTCTACTTGAGTTTAGTAAGATGAGAATGCATCAACAGTCTGCTGACCGATTTTCACTTCCCCCCTCCCCCTCTTCTCCTCAAACAAGACTTTTATACAATTGTAAAACTTAAAAAATTCATATCTTTTTTGGTTTGCATTATATCAAAAACATTTATAAACGAAATTTGTTTGTTTTTACTTGTACTTTAAGAAAAAAAATAGAGAAAAATTTGTTTTTTAATTTTTTTTTTTTTTTAAGTTTGAAAATGTTCTATTTTTGACATTTTTGGTCCAAAATAGCTGGCTAACGAACTCGATCTATATTTTTGGTCACTTAAAACGCATACCAAATTTCAAATTGATAGATGAATTTTTACTCAAGTTAATGGATTTCAAAATTTTTTACACAGTCAGACAGACAGACATACATACAGACAGACACTTTCGTAAAACCCATTTTTTTTGAATCTGGAGGTCTTAAAACGTCGAGAAATGTTGGTTTTAGCAAAAGTTCAAAATCGCACAAATTTAATACCTTCTCATTTAGGATGAGAATGTAAAAATAAATTTTTTCAAAATTTCCAAAAATTTTTAGAAAAGTCAATATTTTTTGATGCAGTTTTATTAGTTGCGATCAATGAAAGTAAATAGGAAAAAAAAGCCGGAAGTTTATTCGTTTTTTTGAAAAATAATAGTGTTTCTGTATATGATTTTCCCATATTATGTTCTATTTTTTGCATATATAACGTGTATTTTGAGGATTTTAAAAGTTTTTAGCAGTTAAATAGTTAGTTTCTTGTTAATTTCTACTTGAGTTTAGTAAGATGAGAATGCATCAACAGTCTGCTGACCGATTTTCACTTCCCCCCTCCCCCTCTTCTCCTCAAACAAGACTTTTATACAATTGTAAAACTTAAAAAATTCATATCTTTTTTGGTTTGCATTATATCAAAAACATTTATAAACGAAATTTGTTTGTTTTTACTTGTACTTTAAGAAAAAAAATAGAGAAAAATTTGTTTTTTAATTTTTTTTTTTTTTTAAGTTTGAAAATGTTCTATTTTTGACATTTTTGGTCCAAAATAGCTGGCTAACGAACTCGATCTATATTTTTGGTCACTTAAAACGCATACCAAATTTCAAATTGATAGATGAATTTTTACTCAAGTTAATGGATTTCAAAATTTTTTACACAGTCAGACAGACAGACATACATACAGACAGACACTTTCGTAAAACCCATTTTTTTTGAATCTGGAGGTCTTAAAACGTCGAGAAATGTTGGTTTTAGCAAAAGTTCAAAATCGCACAAATTTAATACCTTCTCATTTAGGATGAGAATGTAAAAATAAATTTTTTCAAAATTTCCAAAAATTTTTAGAAAAGTCAATATTTTTTGATGCAGTTTTATTAGTTGCGATCAATGAAAGTAAATAGGAAAAAAAAGCCGGAAGTTTATTCGTTTTTTTGAAAAATAATAGTGTTTCTGTATATGATTTTCCCATATTATGTTCTATTTTTTGCATATATAACGTGTATTTTGAGGATTTTAAAAGTTTTTAGCAGTTAAATAGTTAGTTTCTTGTTAATTTCTACTTGAGTTTAGTAAGATGAGAATGCATCAACAGTCTGCTGACCGATTTTCACTTCCCCCCTCCCCCTCTTCTCCTCAAACAAGACTTTTATACAATTGTAAAACTTAAAAAATTCATATCTTTTTTGGTTTGCATTATATCAAAAACATTTATAAACGAAATTTGTTTGTTTTTACTTGTACTTTAAGAAAAAAAATAGAGAAAAATTTGTTTTTTAATTTTTTTTTTTTTTTAAGTTTGAAAATGTTCTATTTTTGACATTTTTGGTCCAAAATAGCTGGCTAACGAACTCGATCTATATTTTTGGTCACTTAAAACGCATACCAAATTTCAAATTGATAGATGAATTTTTACTCAAGTTAATGGATTTCAAAATTTTTTACACAGTCAGACAGACAGACATACATACAGACAGACACTTTCGTAAAACCCATTTTTTTTTAATCTGGAGGTCTTAAAACGTCGAGAAATGTTGGTTTTAGCAAAAGTTCAAAATCGCACAAATTTAATACCTTCTCATTTAGGATGAGAATGTAAAAATAAATTTTTTCAAAATTTCCAAAAATTTTTAGAAAAGTCAATATTTTTTGATGCAGTTTTATTAGTTGCGATCAATGAAAGTAAATAGGAAAAAAAAGCCGGAAGTTTATTCGTTTTTTTGAAAAATAATAGTGTTTCTGTATATGATTTTCCCATATTATGTTCTATTTTTTGCATATATAACGTGTATTTTGAGGATTTTAAAAGTTTTTAGCAGTTAAATAGTTAGTTTCTTGTTAATTTCTACTTGAGTTTAGTAAGATGAGAATGCATCAACAGTCTGCTGACCGATTTTCACTTCCCCCCTCCCCCTCTTCTCCTCAAACAAGACTTTTATACAATTGTAAAACTTAAAAAATTCATATCTTTTTTGGTTTGCATTATATCAAAAACATTTATAAACGAAATTTGTTTGTTTTTACTTGTACTTTAAGAAAAAAAATAGAGAAAAATTTGTTTTTTAATTTTTTTTTTTTTTTAAGTTTGAAAATGTTCTATTTTTGACATTTTTGGTCCAAAATAGCTGGCTAACGAACTCGATCTATATTTTTGGTCACTTAAAACGCATACCAAATTTCAAATTGATAGATGAATTTTTACTCAAGTTAATGGATTTCAAAATTTTTTACACAGTCAGACAGACAGACATACATACAGACAGACACTTTCGTAAAACCCATTTTTTTTGAATCTGGAGGTCTTAAAACGTCGAGAAATGTTGGTTTTAGCAAAAGTTCAAAATCGCACAAATTTAATACCTTCTCATTTAGGATGAGAATGTAAAAATAAATTTTTTCAAAATTTCCAAAAATTTTTAGAAAAGTCAATATTTTTTGATGCAGTTTTATTAGTTGCGATCAATGAAAGTAAATAGGAAAAAAAAGCCGGAAGTTTATTCGTTTTTTTGAAAAATAATAGTGTTTCTGTATATGATTTTCCCATATTATGTTCTATTTTTTGCATATATAACGTGTATTTTGAGGATTTTAAAAGTTTTTAGCAGTTAAATAGTTAGTTTCTTGTTAATTTCTACTTGAGTTTAGTAAGATGAGAATGCATCAACAGTCTGCTGACCGATTTTCACTTCCCCCCTCCCCCTCTTCTCCTCAAACAAGACTTTTATACAATTGTAAAACTTAAAAAATTCATATCTTTTTTGGTTTGCATTATATCAAAAACATTTATAAACGAAATTTGTTTGTTTTTACTTGTACTTTAAGAAAAAAAATAGAGAAAAATTTGTTTTTTAATTTTTTTTTTTTTTTAAGTTTGAAAATGTTCTATTTTTGACATTTTTGGTCCAAAATAGCTGGCTAACGAACTCGATCTATATTTTTGGTCACTTAAAACGCATACCAAATTTCAAATTGATAGATGAATTTTTACTCAAGTTAATGGATTTCAAAATTTTTTACACAGTCAGACAGACAGACATACATACAGACAGACACTTTCGTAAAACCCATTTTTTTTTAATCTGGAGGTCTTAAAACGTCGAGAAATGTTGGTTTTAGCAAAAGTTCAAAATCGCACAAATTTAATACCTTCTCATTTAGGATGAGAATGTAAAAATAAATTTTTTCAAAATTTCCAAAAATTTTTAGAAAAGTCAATATTTTTTGATGCAGTTTTATTAGTTGCGATCAATGAAAGTAAATAGGAAAAAAAAGCCGGAAGTTTATTCGTTTTTTTGAAAAATAATAGTGTTTCTGTATATGATTTTCCCATATTATGTTCTATTTTTTGCATATATAACGTGTATTTTGAGGATTTTAAAAGTTTTTAGCAGTTAAATAGTTAGTTTCTTGTTAATTTCTACTTGAGTTTAGTAAGATGAGAATGCATCAACAGTCTGCTGACCGATTTTCACTTCCCCCCTCCCCCTCTTCTCCTCAAACAAGACTTTTATACAATTGTAAAACTTAAAAAATTCATATCTTTTTTGGTTTGCATTATATCAAAAACATTTATAAACGAAATTTGTTTGTTTTTACTTGTACTTTAAGAAAAAAAATAGAGAAAAATTTGTTTTTTAATTTTTTTTTTTTTTTAAGTTTGAAAATGTTCTATTTTTGACATTTTTGGTCCAAAATAGCTGGCTAACGAACTCGATCTATATTTTTGGTCACTTAAAACGCATACCAAATTTCAAATTGATAGATGAATTTTTACTCAAGTTAATGGATTTCAAAATTTTTTACACAGTCAGACAGACAGACATACATACAGACAGACACTTTCGTAAAACCCATTTTTTTTGAATCTGGAGGTCTTAAAACGTCGAGAAATGTTGGTTTTAGCAAAAGTTCAAAATCGCACAAATTTAATACCTTCTCATTTAGGATGAGAATGTAAAAATAAATTTTTTCAAAATTTCCAAAAATTTTTAGAAAAGTCAATATTTTTTGATGCAGTTTTATTAGTTGCGATCAATGAAAGTAAATAGGAAAAAAAAGCCGGAAGTTTATTCGTTTTTTTGAAAAATAATAGTGTTTCTGTATATGATTTTCCCATATTATGTTCTATTTTTTGCATATATAACGTGTATTTTGAGGATTTTAAAAGTTTTTAGCAGTTAAATAGTTAGTTTCTTGTTAATTTCTACTTGAGTTTAGTAAGATGAGAATGCATCAACAGTCTGCTGACCGATTTTCACTTCCCCCCTCCCCCTCTTCTCCTCAAACAAGACTTTTATACAATTGTAAAACTTAAAAAATTCATATCTTTTTTGGTTTGCATTATATCAAAAACATTTATAAACGAAATTTGTTTGTTTTTACTTGTACTTTAAGAAAAAAAATAGAGAAAAATTTGTTTTTTAATTTTTTTTTTTTTTTAAGTTTGAAAATGTTCTATTTTTGACATTTTTGGTCCAAAATAGCTGGCTAACGAACTCGATCTATATTTTTGGTCACTTAAAACGCATACCAAATTTCAAATTGATAGATGAATTTTTACTCAAGTTAATGGATTTCAAAATTTTTTACACAGTCAGACAGACAGACATACATACAGACAGACACTTTCGTAAAACCCATTTTTTTTGAATCTGGAGGTCTTAAAACGTCGAGAAATGTTGGTTTTAGCAAAAGTTCAAAATCGCACAAATTTAATACCTTCTCATTTAGGATGAGAATGTAAAAATAAATTTTTTCAAAATTTCCAAAAATTTTTAGAAAAGTCAATATTTTTTGATGCAGTTTTATTAGTTGCGATCAATGAAAGTAAATAGGAAAAAAAAGCCGGAAGTTTATTCGTTTTTTTGAAAAATAATAGTGTTTCTGTATATGATTTTCCCATATTATGTTCTATTTTTTGCATATATAACGTGTATTTTGAGGATTTTAAAAGTTTTTAGCAGTTAAATAGTTAGTTTCTTGTTAATTTCTACTTGAGTTTAGTAAGATGAGAATGCATCAACAGTCTGCTGACCGATTTTCACTTCCCCCCTCCCCCTCTTCTCCTCAAACAAGACTTTTATACAATTGTAAAACTTAAAAAATTCATATCTTTTTTGGTTTGCATTATATCAAAAACATTTATAAACGAAATTTGTTTGTTTTTACTTGTACTTTAAGAAAAAAAATAGAGAAAAATTTGTTTTTTAATTTTTTTTTTTTTTTAAGTTTGAAAATGTTCTATTTTTGACATTTTTGGTCCAAAATAGCTGGCTAACGAACTCGATCTATATTTTTGGTCACTTAAAACGCATACCAAATTTCAAATTGATAGATGAATTTTTACTCAAGTTAATGGATTTCAAAATTTTTTACACAGTCAGACAGACAGACATACATACAGACAGACACTTTCGTAAAACCCATTTTTTTTGAATCTGGAGGTCTTAAAACGTCGAGAAATGTTGGTTTTAGCAAAAGTTCAAAATCGCACAAATTTAATACCTTCTCATTTAGGATGAGAATGTAAAAATAAATTTTTTCAAAATTTCCAAAAATTTTTAGAAAAGTCAATATTTTTTGATGCAGTTTTATTAGTTGCGATCAATGAAAGTAAATAGGAAAAAAAAGCCGGAAGTTTATTCGTTTTTTTGAAAAATAATAGTGTTTCTGTATATGATTTTCCCATATTATGTTCTATTTTTTGCATATATAACGTGTATTTTGAGGATTTTAAAAGTTTTTAGCAGTTAAATAGTTAGTTTCTTGTTAATTTCTACTTGAGTTTAGTAAGATGAGAATGCATCAACAGTCTGCTGACCGATTTTCACTTCCCCCCTCCCCCTCTTCTCCTCAAACAAGACTTTTATACAATTGTAAAACTTAAAAAATTCATATCTTTTTTGGTTTGCATTATATCAAAAACATTTATAAACGAAATTTGTTTGTTTTTACTTGTACTTTAAGAAAAAAAATAGAGAAAAATTTGTTTTTTAATTTTTTTTTTTTTTTAAGTTTGAAAATGTTCTATTTTTGACATTTTTGGTCCAAAATAGCTGGCTAACGAACTCGATCTATATTTTTGGTCACTTAAAACGCATACCAAATTTCAAATTGATAGATGAATTTTTACTCAAGTTAATGGATTTCAAAATTTTTTACACAGTCAGACAGACAGACATACATACAGACAGACACTTTCGTAAAACCCATTTTTTTTGAATCTGGAGGTCTTAAAACGTCGAGAAATGTTGGTTTTAGCAAAAGTTCAAAATCGCACAAATTTAATACCTTCTCATTTAGGATGAGAATGTAAAAATAAATTTTTTCAAAATTTCCAAAAATTTTTAGAAAAGTCAATATTTTTTGATGCAGTTTTATTAGTTGCGATCAATGAAAGTAAATAGGAAAAAAAAGCCGGAAGTTTATTCGTTTTTTTGAAAAATAATAGTGTTTCTGTATATGATTTTCCCATATTATGTTCTATTTTTTGCATATATAACGTGTATTTTGAGGATTTTAAAAGTTTTTAGCAGTTAAATAGTTAGTTTCTTGTTAATTTCTACTTGAGTTTAGTAAGATGAGAATGCATCAACAGTCTGCTGACCGATTTTCACTTCCCCCCTCCCCCTCTTCTCCTCAAACAAGACTTTTATACAATTGTAAAACTTAAAAAATTCATATCTTTTTTGGTTTGCATTATATCAAAAACATTTATAAACGAAATTTGTTTGTTTTTACTTGTACTTTAAGAAAAAAAATAGAGAAAAATTTGTTTTTTAATTTTTTTTTTTTTTTAAGTTTGAAAATGTTCTATTTTTGACATTTTTGGTCCAAAATAGCTGGCTAACGAACTCGATCTATATTTTTGGTCACTTAAAACGCATACCAAATTTCAAATTGATAGATGAATTTTTACTCAAGTTAATGGATTTCAAAATTTTTTACACAGTCAGACAGACAGACATACATACAGACAGACACTTTCGTAAAACCCATTTTTTTTGAATCTGGAGGTCTTAAAACGTCGAGAAATGTTGGTTTTAGCAAAAGTTCAAAATCGCACAAATTTAATACCTTCTCATTTAGGATGAGAATGTAAAAATAAATTTTTTCAAAATTTCCAAAAATTTTTAGAAAAGTCAATATTTTTTGATGCAGTTTTATTAGTTGCGATCAATGAAAGTAAATAGGAAAAAAAAGCCGGAAGTTTATTCGTTTTTTTGAAAAATAATAGTGTTTCTGTATATGATTTTCCCATATTATGTTCTATTTTTTGCATATATAACGTGTATTTTGAGGATTTTAAAAGTTTTTAGCAGTTAAATAGTTAGTTTCTTGTTAATTTCTACTTGAGTTTAGTAAGATGAGAATGCATCAACAGTCTGCTGACCGTTTTTCACTTCCCCCCTCCCCCTCTTCTCCTCAAACAAGACTTTTATACAATTGTAAAACTTAAAAAATTCATATCTTTTTTGGTTTGCATTATATCAAAAACATTTATAAACGAAATTTGTTTGTTTTTACTTGTACTTTAAGAAAAAAAATAGAGAAAAATTTGTTTTTTAATTTTTTTTTTTTTTTAAGTTTGAAAATGTTCTATTTTTGACATTTTTGGTCCAAAATAGCTGGCTAACGAACTCGATCTATATTTTTGGTCACTTAAAACGCATACCAAATTTCAAATTGATAGATGAATTTTTACTCAAGTTAATGGATTTCAAAATTTTTTACACAGTCAGACAGACAGACATACATACAGACAGACACTTTCGTAAAACCCATTTTTTTTGAATCTGGAGGTCTTAAAACGTCGAGAAATGTTGGTTTTAGCAAAAGTTCAAAATCGCACAAATTTAATACCTTCTCATTTAGGATGAGAATGTAAAAATAAATTTTTTCAAAATTTCCAAAAATTTTTAGAAAAGTCAATATTTTTTGATGCAGTTTTATTAGTTGCGATCAATGAAAGTAAATAGGAAAAAAAAGCCGGAAGTTTATTCGTTTTTTTGAAAAATAATAGTGTTTCTGTATATGATTTTCCCATATTATGTTCTATTTTTTGCATATATAACGTGTATTTTGAGGATTTTAAAAGTTTTTAGCAGTTAAATAGTTAGTTTCTTGTTAATTTCTACTTGAGTTTAGTAAGATGAGAATGCATCAACAGTCTGCTGACCGATTTTCACTTCCCCCCTCCCCCTCTTCTCCTCAAACAAGACTTTTATACAATTGTAAAACTTAAAAAATTCATATCTTTTTTGGTTTGCATTATATCAAAAACATTTATAAACGAAATTTGTTTGTTTTTACTTGTACTTTAAGAAAAAAAATAGAGAAAAATTTGTTTTTTAATTTTTTTTTTTTTTTAAGTTTGAAAATGTTCTATTTTTGACATTTTTGGTCCAAAATAGCTGGCTAACGAACTCGATCTATATTTTTGGTCACTTAAAACGCATACCAAATTTCAAATTGATAGATGAATTTTTACTCAAGTTAATGGATTTCAAAATTTTTTACACAGTCAGACAGACAGACATACATACAGACAGACACTTTCGTAAAACCCATTTTTTTTGAATCTGGAGGTCTTAAAACGTCGAGAAATGTTGGTTTTAGCAAAAGTTCAAAATCGCACAAATTTAATACCTTCTCATTTAGGATGAGAATGTAAAAATAAATTTTTTCAAAATTTCCAAAAATTTTTAGAAAAGTCAATATTTTTTGATGCAGTTTTATTAGTTGCGATCAATGAAAGTAAATAGGAAAAAAAAGCCGGAAGTTTATTCGTTTTTTTGAAAAATAATAGTGTTTCTGTATATGATTTTCCCATATTATGTTCTATTTTTTGCATATATAACGTGTATTTTGAGGATTTTAAAAGTTTTTAGCAGTTAAATAGTTAGTTTCTTGTTAATTTCTACTTGAGTTTAGTAAGATGAGAATGCATCAACAGTCTGCTGACCGATTTTCACTTCCCCCCTCCCCCTCTTCTCCTCAAACAAGACTTTTATACAATTGTAAAACTTAAAAAATTCATATCTTTTTTGGTTTGCATTATATCAAAAACATTTATAAACGAAATTTGTTTGTTTTTACTTGTACTTTAAGAAAAAAAATAGAGAAAAATTTGTTTTTTAATTTTTTTTTTTTTTTAAGTTTGAAAATGTTCTATTTTTGACATTTTTGGTCCAAAATAGCTGGCTAACGAACTCGATCTATATTTTTGGTCACTTAAAACGCATACCAAATTTCAAATTGATAGATGAATTTTTACTCAAGTTAATGGATTTCAAAATTTTTTACACAGTCAGACAGACAGACATACATACAGACAGACACTTTCGTAAAACCCATTTTTTTTGAATCTGGAGGTCTTAAAACGTCGAGAAATGTTGGTTTTAGCAAAAGTTCAAAATCGCACAAATTTAATACCTTCTCATTTAGGATGAGAATGTAAAAATAAATTTTTTCAAAATTTCCAAAAATTTTTAGAAAAGTCAATATTTTTTGATGCAGTTTTATTAGTTGCGATCAATGAAAGTAAATAGGAAAAAAAAGCCGGAAGTTTATTCGTTTTTTTGAAAAATAATAGTGTTTCTGTATATGATTTTCCCATATTATGTTCTATTTTTTGCATATATAACGTGTATTTTGAGGATTTTAAAAGTTTTTAGCAGTTAAATAGTTAGTTTCTTGTTAATTTCTACTTGAGTTTAGTAAGATGAGAATGCATCAACAGTCTGCTGACCGATTTTCACTTCCCCCCTCCCCCTCTCCTCCTCAAACAAGACTTTTATACAATTGTAAAACTTAAAAAATTCATATCTTTTTTGGTTTGCATTATATCAAAAACATTTATAAACGAAATTTGTTTGTTTTTACTTGTACTTTAAGAAAAAAAATAGAGAAAAATTTGTTTTTTAATTTTTTTTTTTTTTTAAGTTTGAAAATGTTCTATTTTTGACATTTTTGGTCCAAAATAGCTGGCTAACGAACTCGATCTATATTTTTGGTCACTTAAAACGCATACCAAATTTCAAATTGATAGATGAATTTTTACTCAAGTTAATGGATTTCAAAATTTTTTACACAGTCAGACAGACAGACATACATACAGACAGACACTTTCGTAAAACCCATTTTTTTTGAATCTGGAGGTCTTAAAACGTCGAGAAATGTTGGTTTTAGCAAAAGTTCAAAATCGCACAAATTTAATACCTTCTCATTTAGGATGAGAATGTAAAAATAAATTTTTTCAAAATTTCCAAAAATTTTTAGAAAAGTCAATATTTTTTGATGCAGTTTTATTAGTTGCGATCAATGAAAGTAAATAGGAAAAAAAAGCCGGAAGTTTATTCGTTTTTTTGAAAAATAATAGTGTTTCTGTATATGATTTTCCCATATTATGTTCTATTTTTTGCATATATAACGTGTATTTTGAGGATTTTAAAAGTTTTTAGCAGTTAAATAGTTAGTTTCTTGTTAATTTCTACTTGAGTTTAGTAAGATGAGAATGCATCAACAGTCTGCTGACCGATTTTCACTTCCCCCCTCCCCCTCTTCTCCTCAAACAAGACTTTTATACAATTGTAAAACTTAAAAAATTCATATCTTTTTTGGTTTGCATTATATCAAAAACATTTATAAACGAAATTTGTTTGTTTTTACTTGTACTTTAAGAAAAAAAATAGAGAAAAATTTGTTTTTTAATTTTTTTTTTTTTTTAAGTTTGAAAATGTTCTATTTTTGACATTTTTGGTCCAAAATAGCTGGCTAACGAACTCGATCTATATTTTTGGTCACTTAAAACGCATACCAAATTTCAAATTGATAGATGAATTTTTACTCAAGTTAATGGATTTCAAAATTTTTTACACAGTCAGACAGACAGACATACATACAGACAGACACTTTCGTAAAACCCATTTTTTTTTAATCTGGAGGTCTTAAAACGTCGAGAAATGTTGGTTTTAGCAAAAGTTCAAAATCGCACAAATTTAATACCTTCTCATTTAGGATGAGAATGTAAAAATAAATTTTTTCAAAATTTCCAAAAATTTTTAGAAAAGTCAATATTTTTTGATGCAGTTTTATTAGTTGCGATCAATGAAAGTAAATAGGAAAAAAAAGCCGGAAGTTTATTCGTTTTTTTGAAAAATAATAGTGTTTCTGTATATGATTTTCCCATATTATGTTCTATTTTTTGCATATATAACGTGTATTTTGAGGATTTTAAAAGTTTTTAGCAGTTAAATAGTTAGTTTCTTGTTAATTTCTACTTGAGTTTAGTAAGATGAGAATGCATCAACAGTCTGCTGACCGATTTTCACTTCCCCCCTCCCCCTCTTCTCCTCAAACAAGACTTTTATACAATTGTAAAACTTAAAAAATTCATATCTTTTTTGGTTTGCCTTATATCAAAAACATTTATAAACGAAATTTGTTTGTTTTTACTTGTACTTTAAGAAAAAAAATAGAGAAAAATTTGTTTTTTAATTTTTTTTTTTTTTTAAGTTTGAAAATGTTCTATTTTTGACATTTTTGGTCCAAAATAGCTGGCTAACGAACTCGATCTATATTTTTGGTCACTTAAAACGCATACCAAATTTCAAATTGATAGATGAATTTTTACTCAAGTTAATGGATTTCAAAATTTTTTACACAGTCAGACAGACAGACATACATACAGACAGACACTTTCGTAAAACCCATTTTTTTTGAATCTGGAGGTCTTAAAACGTCGAGAAATGTTGGTTTTAGCAAAAGTTCAAAATCGCACAAATTTAATACCTTCTCATTTAGGATGAGAATGTAAAAATAAATTTTTTCAAAATTTCCAAAAATTTTTAGAAAAGTCAATATTTTTTGATGCAGTTTTATTAGTTGCGATCAATGAAAGTAAATAGGAAAAAAAAGCCGGAAGTTTATTCGTTTTTTTGAAAAATAATAGTGTTTCTGTATATGATTTTCCCATATTATGTTCTATTTTTTGCATATATAACGTGTATTTTGAGGATTTTAAAAGTTTTTAGCAGTTAAATAGTTAGTTTCTTGTTAATTTCTACTTGAATTTAGTAAGATGAGAATGCATCAACAGTCTGCTGACCGATTTTCACTTCCCCCCTCCCCCTCTTCTCCTCAAACAAGACTTTTATACAATTGTAAAACTTAAAAAATTCATATCTTTTTTGGTTTGCATTATATCAAAAACATTTATAAACGAAATTTGTTTGTTTTTACTTGTACTTTAAGAAAAAAAATAGAGAAAAATTTGTTTTTTAATTTTTTTTTTTTTTTAAGTTTGAAAATGTTCTATTTTTGACATTTTTGGTCCAAAATAGCTGGCTAACGAACTCGATCTATATTTTTGGTCACTTAAAACGCATACCAAATTTCAAATTGATAGATGAATTTTTACTCAAGTTAATGGATTTCAAAATTTTTTACACAGTCAGACAGACAGACATACATACAGACAGACACTTTCGTAAAACCCATTTTTTTTGAATCTGGAGGTCTTAAAACGTCGAGCAATGTTGGTTTTAGCAAAAGTTCAAAATCGCACAAATTTAATACCTTCTCATTTAGGATGAGAATGTAAAAATAAATTTTTTCAAAATTTCCAAAAATTTTTAGAAAAGTCAATATTTTTTGAAGCAGTTTTATTAGTTGCGATCAATGAAAGTAAATAGGAAAAAAAAGCCGGAAGTTTATTCGTTTTTTTGAAAAATAATAGTGTTTCTGTATATGATTTTCCCATATTATGTTCTATTTTTTGCATATATAACGTGTATTTTGAGGATTTTAAAAGTTTTTAGCAGTTAAATAGTTAGTTTCTTGTTAATTTCTACTTGAGTTTAGTAAGATGAGAATGCATCAACAGTCTGCTGACCGATTTTCACTTCCCCCCTCCCCCTCTTCTCCTCAAACAAGACTTTTATACAATTGTAAAACTTAAAAAATTCATATCTTTTTTGGTTTGCATTATATCAAAAACATTTATAAACGAAATTTGTTTGTTTTTACTTGTACTTTAAGAAAAAAAATAGAGAAAAATTTGTTTTTTAATTTTTTTTTTTTTTTAAGTTTGAAAATGTTCTATTTTTGACATTTTTGGTCCAAAATAGCTGGCTAACGAACTCGATCTATATTTTTGGTCACTTAAAACGCATACCAAATTTCAAATTGATAGATGAATTTTTACTCAAGTTAATGGATTTCAAAATTTTTTACACAGTCAGACAGACAGACATACATACAGACAGACACTTTCGTAAAACCCATTTTTTTTGAATCTGGAGGTCTTAAAACGTCGAGAAATTTTGGTTTTAGCAAAAGTTCAAAAGCGCACAAATTTAATACCTTCTCATTTAGGATGAGAATGTAAAAATAAATTTTTTCAAAATTTCCAAAAATTTTTAGAAAAGTCAATATTTTTTGATGCAGTTTTATTAGTTGCGATCAATGAAAGTAAATAGGAAAAAAAAGCCGGAAGTTTATTCGTTTTTTTGAAAAATAATAGTGTTTCTGTATATGATTTTCCCATATTATGTTCTATTTTTTGCATATATAACGTGTATTTTGAGGATTTTAAAAGTTTTTAGCAGTTAAATAGTTAGTTTCTTGTTAATTTCTACTTGAGTTTAGTAAGATGAGAATGCATCAACAGTCTGCTGACCGATTTTCACTTCCCCCCTCCCCCTCTTCTCCTCAAACAAGACTTTTATACAATTGTAAAACTTAAAAAATTCATATCTTTTTTGGTTTGCATTATATCAAAAACATTTATAAACGAAATTTGTTTGTTTTTACTTGTACTTTAAGAAAAAAAATAGAGAAAAATTTGTTTTTTAATTTTTTTTTTTTTTTAAGTTTGAAAATGTTCTATTTTTGACATTTTTGGTCCAAAATAGCTGGCTAACGAACTCGATCTATATTTTTGGTCACTTAAAACGCATACCAAATTTCAAATTGATAGATGAATTTTTACTCAAGTTAATGGATTTCAAAATTTTTTACACAGTCAGACAGACAGACATACATACAGACAGACACTTTCGTAAAACCCATTTTTTTTGAATCTGGAGGTCTTAAAACGTCGAGCAATGTTGGTTTTAGCAAAAGTTCAAAATCGCACAAATTTAATACCTTCTCATTTAGGATGAGAATGTAAAAATAAATTTTTTCAAAATTTCCAAAAATTTTTAGAAAAGTCAATATTTTTTGATGCAGTTTTATTAGTTGCGATCAATGAAAGTAAATAGGAAAAAAAAGCCGGAAGTTTATTCGTTTTTTTGAAAAATAATAGTGTTTCTGTATATGATTTTCCCATATTATGTTCTATTTTTTGCATATATAACGTGTATTTTGAGGATTTTAAAAGTTTTTAGCAGTTAAATAGTTAGTTTCTTGTTAATTTCTACTTGAGTTTAGTAAGATGAGAATGCATCAACAGTCTGCTGACCGATTTTCACTTCCCCCCTCCCCCTCTTCTCCTCAAACAAGACTTTTATACAATTGTAAAACTTAAAAAATTCATATCTTTTTTGGTTTGCATTATATCAAAAACATTTATAAACGAAATTTGTTTGTTTTTACTTGTACTTTAAGAAAAAAAATAGAGAAAAATTTGTTTTTTAATTTTTTTTTTTTTTTAAGTTTGAAAATGTTCTATTTTTGACATTTTTGGTCCAAAATAGCTGGCTAACGAACTCGATCTATATTTTTGGTCACTTAAAACGCATACCAAATTTCAAATTGATAGATGAATTTTTACTCAAGTTAATGGATTTCAAAATTTTTTACACAGTCAGACAGACAGACATACATACAGACAGACACTTTCGTAAAACCCATTTTTTTTGAATCTGGAGGTCTTAAAACGTCGAGCAATGTTGGTTTTAGCAAAAGTTCAAAATCGCACAAATTTAATACCTTCTCATTTAGGATGAGAATGTAAAAATAAATTTTTTCAAAATTTCCAAAAATTTTTAGAAAAGTCAATATTTTTTGATGCAGTTTTATTAGTTGCGATCAATGAAAGTAAATAGGAAAAAAAAGCCGGAAGTTTATTCGTTTTTTTGAAAAATAATAGTGTTTCTGTATATGATTTTCCCATATTATGTTCTATTTTTTGCATATATAACGTGTATTTTGAGGATTTTAAAAGTTTTTAGCAGTTAAATAGTTAGTTTCTTGTTAATTTCTACTTGAGTTTAGTAAGATGAGAATGCATCAACAGTCTGCTGACCGATTTTCACTTCCCCCCTCCCCCTCTTCTCCTCAAACAAGACTTTTATACAATTGTAAAACTTAAAAAATTCATATCTTTTTTGGTTTGCATTATATCAAAAACATTTATAAACGAAATTTGTTTGTTTTTACTTGTACTTTAAGAAAAAAAATAGAGAAAAATTTGTTTTTTAATTTTTTTTTTTTTTTAAGTTTGAAAATGTTCTATTTTTGACATTTTTGGTCCAAAATAGCTGGCTAACGAACTCGATCTATATTTTTGGTCACTTAAAACGCATACCAAATTTCAAATTGATAGATGAATTTTTACTCAAGTTAATGGATTTCAAAATTTTTTACACAGTCAGACAGACAGACATACATACAGACAGACACTTTCGTAAAACCCATTTTTTTTGAATCTGGAGGTCTTAAAACGTCGAGAAATGTTGGTTTTAGCAAAAGTTCAAAATCGCACAAATTTAATACCTTCTCATTTAGGATGAGAATGTAAAAATAAATTTTTTCAAAATTTCCAAAAATTTTTAGAAAAGTCAATATTTTTTGATGCAGTTTTATTAGTTGCGATCAATGAAAGTAAATAGGAAAAAAAAGCCGGAAGTTTATTCGTTTTTTTGAAAAATAATAGTGTTTCTGTATATGATTTTCCCATATTATGTTCTATTTTTTGCATATATAACGTGTATTTTGAGGATTTTAAAAGTTTTTAGCAGTTAAATAGTTAGTTTCTTGTTAATTTCTACTTGAGTTTAGTAAGATGAGAATGCATCAACAGTCTGCTGACCGATTTTCACTTCCCCCCTCCCCCTCTTCTCCTCAAACAAGACTTTTATACAATTGTAAAACTTAAAAAATTCATATCTTTTTTGGTTTGCATTATATCAAAAACATTTATAAACGAAATTTGTTTGTTTTTACTTGTACTTTAAGAAAAAAAATAGAGAAAAATTTGTTTTTTAATTTTTTTTTTTTTTAAGTTTGAAAATGTTCTATTTTTGACATTTTTGGTCCAAAATAGCTGGCTAACGAACTCGATCTATATTTTTGGTCACTTAAAACGCATACCAAATTTCAAATTGATAGATGAATTTTTACTCAAGTTAATGGATTTCAAAATTTTTTACACAGTCAGACAGACAGACATACATACAGACAGACACTTTCGTAAAACCCATTTTTTTTGAATCTGGAGGTCTTAAAACGTCGAGAAATGTTGGTTTTAGCAAAAGTTCAAAATCGCACAAATTTAATACCTTCTCATTTAGGATGAGAATGTAAAAATAAATTTTTTCAAAATTTCCAAAAATTTTTAGAAAAGTCAATATTTTTTGATGCAGTTTTATTAGTTGCGATCAATGAAAGTAAATAGGAAAAAAAAGCCGGAAGTTTATTCGTTTTTTTGAAAAATAATAGTGTTTCTGTATATGATTTTCCCATATTATGTTCTATTTTTTGCATATATAACGTGTATTTTGAGGATTTTAAAAGTTTTTAGCAGTTAAATAGTTAGTTTCTTGTTAATTTCTACTTGAGTTTAGTAAGATGAGAATGCATCAACAGTCTGCTGACCGATTTTCACTTCCCCCCTCCCCCTCTTCTCCTCAAACAAGACTTTTATACAATTGTAAAACTTAAAAAATTCATATCTTTTTTGGTTTGCATTATATCAAAAACATTTATAAACGAAATTTGTTTGTTTTTACTTGTACTTTAAGAAAAAAAATAGAGAAAAATTTGTTTTTTAATTTTTTTTTTTTTTTAAGTTTGAAAATGTTCTATTTTTGACATTTTTGGTCCAAAATAGCTGGCTAACGAACTCGATCTATATTTTTGGTCACTTAAAACGCATACCAAATTTCAAATTGATAGATGAATTTTTACTCAAGTTAATGGATTTCAAAATTTTTTACACAGTCAGACAGACAGACATACATACAGACAGACACTTTCGTAAAACCCATTTTTTTTGAATCTGGAGGTCTTAAAACGTCGAGAAATGTTGGTTTTAGCAAAAGTTCAAAATCGCACAAATTTAATACCTTCTCATTTAGGATGAGAATGTAAAAATAAATTTTTTCAAAATTTCCAAAAATTTTTAGAAAAGTCAATATTTTTTGATGCAGTTTTATTAGTTGCGATCAATGAAAGTAAATAGGAAAAAAAAGCCGGAAGTTTATTCGTTTTTTTGAAAAATAATAGTGTTTCTGTATATGATTTTCCCATATTATGTTCTATTTTTTGCATATATAACGTGTATTTTGAGGATTTTAAAAGTTTTTAGCAGTTAAATAGTTAGTTTCTTGTTAATTTCTACTTGAGTTTAGTAAGATGAGAATGCATCAACAGTCTGCTGACCGATTTTCACTTCCCCCCTCCCCCTCTTCTCCTCAAACAAGACTTTTATACAATTGTAAAACTTAAAAAATTCATATCTTTTTTGGTTTGCATTATATCAAAAACATTTATAAACGAAATTTGTTTGTTTTTACTTGTACTTTAAGAAAAAAAATAGAGAAAAATTTGTTTTTTAATTTTTTTTTTTTTTTAAGTTTGAAAATGTTCTATTTTTGACATTTTTGGTCCAAAATAGCTGGCTAACGAACTCGATCTATATTTTTGGTCACTTAAAACGCATACCAAATTTCAAATTGATAGATGAATTTTTACTCAAGTTAATGGATTTCAAAATTTTTTACACAGTCAGACAGACAGACATACATACAGACAGACACTTTCGTAAAACCCATTTTTTTTTGAATCTGGAGGTCTTAAAACGTCGAGAAATGTTGGTTTTAGCAAAAGTTCAAAATCGCACAAATTTAATACCTTCTCATTTAGGATGAGAATGTAAAAATAAATTTTTTCAAAATTTCCAAAAATTTTTAGAAAAGTCAATATTTTTTGATGCAGTTTTATTAGTTGCGATCAATGAAAGTAAATAGGAAAAAAAAGCCGGAAGTTTATTCGTTTTTTTGAAAAATAATAGTGTTTCTGTATATGATTTTCCCATATTATGTTCTATTTTTTGCATATATAACGTGTATTTTGAGGATTTTAAAAGTTTTTAGCAGTTAAATAGTTAGTTTCTTGTTAATTTCTACTTGAGTTTAGTAAGATGAGAATGCATCAACAGTCTGCTGACCGATTTTCACTTCCCCCCTCCCCTCTTCTCCTCAAACAAGACTTTTATACAATTGTAAAACTTAAAAAATTCATATCTTTTTTGGTTTGCATTATATCAAAAACATTTATAAACGAAATTTGTTTGTTTTTACTTGTACTTTAAGAAAAAAAATAGAGAAAAATTTGTTTTTTAATTTTTTTTTTTTTTTAAGTTTGAAAATGTTCTATTTTTGACATTTTTGGTCCAAAATAGCTGGCTAACGAACTCGATCTATATTTTTGGTCACTTAAAACGCATACCAAATTTCAAATTGATAGATGAATTTTTACTCAAGTTAATGGATTTCAAAATTTTTTACACAGTCAGACAGACAGACATACATACAGACAGACACTTTCGTAAAACCCATTTTTTTTGAATCTGGAGGTCTTAAAACGTCGAGAAATGTTGGTTTTAGCAAAAGTTCAAAATCGCACAAATTTAATACCTTCTCATTTAGGATGAGAATGTAAAAATAAATTTTTTCAAAATTTCCAAAAATTTTTAGAAAAGTCAATATTTTTTGATGCAGTTTTATTAGTTGCGATCAATGAAAGTAAATAGGAAAAAAAAGCCGGAAGTTTATTCGTTTTTTTGAAAAATAATAGTGTTTCTGTATATGATTTTCCCATATTATGTTCTATTTTTTGCATATATAACGTGTATTTTGAGGATTTTAAAAGTTTTTAGCAGTTAAATAGTTAGTTTCTTGTTAATTTCTACTTGAGTTTAGTAAGATGAGAATGCATCAACAGTCTGCTGACCGATTTTCACTTCCCCCCTCCCCCTCTTCTCCTCAAACAAGACTTTTATACAATTGTAAAACTTAAAAAATTCATATCTTTTTTGGTTTGCATTATATAAAAAACATTTATAAACGAAATTTGTTTGTTTTTACTTGTACTTTAAGAAAAAAAATAGAGAAAAATTTGTTTTTTAATTTTTTTTTTTTTTTAAGTTTGAAAATGTTCTATTTTTGACATTTTTGGTCCAAAATAGCTGGCTAACGAACTCGATCTATATTTTTGGTCACTTAAAACGCATACCAAATTTCAAATTGATAGATGAATTTTTACTCAAGTTAATGGATTTCAAAATTTTTTACACAGTCAGACAGACAGACATACATACAGACAGACACTTTCGTAAAACCCATTTTTTTTTAATCTGGAGGTCTTAAAACGTCGAGAAATGTTGGTTTTAGCAAAAGTTCAAAATCGCACAAATTTAATACCTTCTCATTTAGGATGAGAATGTAAAAATAAATTTTTTCAAAATTTCCAAAAATTTTTAGAAAAGTCAATATTTTTTGATGCAGTTTTATTAGTTGCGATCAATGAAAGTAAATAGGAAAAAAAAGCCGGAAGTTTATTCGTTTTTTTGAAAAATAATAGTGTTTCTGTATATGATTTTCCCATATTATGTTCTATTTTTTGCATATATAACGTGTATTTTGAGGATTTTAAAAGTTTTTAGCAGTTAAATAGTTAGTTTCTTGTTAATTTCTACTTGAGTTTAGTAAGATGAGAATGCATCAACAGTCTGCTGACCGATTTTCACTTCCCCCCTCCCCCTCTTCTCCTCAAACAAGACTTTTATACAATTGTAAAACTTAAAAAATTCATATCTTTTTTGGTTTGCATTATATCAAAAACATTTATAAACGAAATTTGTTTGTTTTTACTTGTACTTTAAGAAAAAAAATAGAGAAAAATTTGTTTTTTAATTTTTTTTTTTTTTTAAGTTTGAAAATGTTCTATTTTTGACATTTTTGGTCCAAAATAGCTGGCTAACGAACTCGATCTATATTTTTGGTCACTTAAAACGCATACCAAATTTCAAATTGATAGATGAATTTTTACTCAAGTTAATGGATTTCAAAATTTTTTACACAGTCAGACAGACAGACATACATACAGACAGACACTTTCGTAAAACCCATTTTTTTTGAATCTGGAGGTCTTAAAACGTCGAGAAATGTTGGTTTTAGCAAAAGTTCAAAATCGCACAAATTTAATACCTTCTCATTTAGGATGAGAATGTAAAAATAAATTTTTTCAAAATTTCCAAAAATTTTTAGAAAAGTCAATATTTTTTGATGCAGTTTTATTAGTTGCGATCAATGAAAGTAAATAGGAAAAAAAAGCCGGAAGTTTATTCGTTTTTTTGAAAAATAATAGTGTTTCTGTATATGATTTTCCCATATTATGTTCTATTTTTTGCATATATAACGTGTATTTTGAGGATTTTAAAAGTTTTTAGCAGTTAAATAGTTAGTTTCTTGTTAATTTCTACTTGAGTTTAGTAAGATGAGAATGCATCAACAGTCTGCTGACCGATTTTCACTTCCCCCCTCCCCCTCTTCTCCTCAAACAAGACTTTTATACAATTGTAAAACTTAAAAAATTCATATCTTTTTTGGTTTGCATTATATCAAAAACATTTATAAACGAAATTTGTTTGTTTTTACTTGTACTTTAAGAAAAAAAATAGAGAAAAATTTGTTTTTTAATTTTTTTTTTTTTTTAAGTTTGAAAATGTTCTATTTTTGACATTTTTGGTCCAAAATAGCTGGCTAACGAACTCGATCTATATTTTTGGTCACTTAAAACGCATACCAAATTTCAAATTGATAGATGAATTTTTACTCAAGTTAATGGATTTCAAAATTTTTTACACAGTCAGACAGACAGACATACATACAGACAGACACTTTCGTAAAACCCATTTTTTTTGAATCTGGAGGTCTTAAAACGTCGAGAAATGTTGGTTTTAGCAAAAGTTCAAAATCGCACAAATTTAATACCTTCTCATTTAGGATGAGAATGTAAAAATAAATTTTTTCAAAATTTCCAAAAATTTTTAGAAAAGTCAATATTTTTTGATGCAGTTTTATTAGTTGCGATCAATGAAAGTAAATAGGAAAAAAAAGCCGGAAGTTTATTCGTTTTTTTGAAAAATAATAGTGTTTCTGTATATGATTTTCCCATATTATGTTCTATTTTTTGCATATATAACGTGTATTTTGAGGATTTTAAAAGTTTTTAGCAGTTAAATAGTTAGTTTCTTGTTAATTTCTACTTGAGTTTAGTAAGATGAGAATGCATCAACAGTCTGCTGACCGATTTTCACTTCCCCCCTCCCCCTCTTCTCCTCAAACAAGACTTTTATACAATTGTAAAACTTAAAAAATTCATATCTTTTTTGGTTTGCATTATATCAAAAACATTTATAAACGAAATTTGTTTGTTTTTACTTGTACTTTAAGAAAAAAAATAGAGAAAAATTTGTTTTTTAATTTTTTTTTTTTTTTAAGTTTGAAAATGTTCTATTTTTGACATTTTTGGTCCAAAATAGCTGGCTAACGAACTCGATCTATATTTTTGGTCACTTAAAACGCATACCAAATTTCAAATTGATAGATGAATTTTTACTCAAGTTAATGGATTTCAAAATTTTTTACACAGTCAGACAGACAGACATACATACAGACAGACACTTTCGTAAAACCCATTTTTTTTGAATCTGGAGGTCTTAAAACGTCGAGAAATGTTGGTTTTAGCAAAAGTTCAAAATCGCACAAATTTAATACCTTCTCATTTAGGATGAGAATGTAAAAATAAATTTTTTCAAAATTTCCAAAAATTTTTAGAAAAGTCAATATTTTTTGATGCAGTTTTATTAGTTGCGATCAATGAAAGTAAATAGGAAAAAAAAGCCGGAAGTTTATTCGTTTTTTTGAAAAATAATAGTGTTTCTGTATATGATTTTCCCATATTATGTTCTATTTTTTGCATATATAACGTGTATTTTGAGGATTTTAAAAGTTTTTAGCAGTTAAATAGTTAGTTTCTTGTTAATTTCTACTTGAGTTTAGTAAGATGAGAATGCATCAACAGTCTGCTGACCGATTTTCACTTCCCCCCTCCCCCTCTTCTCCTCAAACAAGACTTTTATACAATTGTAAAACTTAAAAAATTCATATCTTTTTTGGTTTGCATTATATCAAAAACATTTATAAACGAAATTTGTTTGTTTTTACTTGTACTTTAAGAAAAAAAATAGAGAAAAATTTGTTTTTTAATTTTTTTTTTTTTTTAAGTTTGAAAATGTTCTATTTTTGACATTTTTGGTCCAAAATAGCTGGCTAACGAACTCGATCTATATTTTTGGTCACTTAAAACGCATACCAAATTTCAAATTGATAGATGAATTTTTACTCAAGTTAATGGATTTCAAAATTTTTTACACAGTCAGACAGACAGACATACATACAGACAGACACTTTCGTAAAACCCATTTTTTTTGAATCTGGAGGTCTTAAAACGTCGAGAAATGTTGGTTTTAGCAAAAGTTCAAAATCGCACAAATTTAATACCTTCTCATTTAGGATGAGAATGTAAAAATAAATTTTTTCAAAATTTCCAAAAATTTTTAGAAAAGTCAATATTTTTTGATGCAGTTTTATTAGTTGCGATCAATGAAAGTAAATAGGAAAAAAAAGCCGGAAGTTTATTCGTTTTTTTGAAAAATAATAGTGTTTCTGTATATGATTTTCCCATATTATGTTCTATTTTTTGCATATATAACGTGTATTTTGAGGATTTTAAAAGTTTTTAGCAGTTAAATAGTTAGTTTCTTGTTAATTTCTACTTGAGTTTAGTAAGATGAGAATGCATCAACAGTCTGCTGACCGATTTTCACTTCCCCCCTCCCCCTCTTCTCCTCAAACAAGACTTTTATACAATTGTAAAACTTAAAAAATTCATATCTTTTTTGGTTTGCATTATATCAAAAACATTTATAAACGAAATTTGTTTGTTTTTACTTGTACTTTAAGAAAAAAAATAGAGAAAAATTTGTTTTTTAATTTTTTTTTTTTTTTAAGTTTGAAAATGTTCTATTTTTGACATTTTTGGTCCAAAATAGCTGGCTAACGAACTCGATCTATATTTTTGGTCACTTAAAACGCATACCAAATTTCAAATTGATAGATGAATTTTTACTCAAGTTAATGGATTTCAAAATTTTTTACACAGTCAGACAGACAGACATACATACAGACAGACACTTTCGTAAAACCCATTTTTTTTGAATCTGGAGGTCTTAAAACGTCGAGAAATGTTGGTTTTAGCAAAAGTTCAAAATCGCACAAATTTAATACCTTCTCATTTAGGATGAGAATGTAAAAATAAATTTTTTCAAAATTTCCAAAAATTTTTAGAAAAGTCAATATTTTTTGATGCAGTTTTATTAGTTGCGATCAATGAAAGTAAATAGGAAAAAAAAGCCGGAAGTTTATTCGTTTTTTTGAAAAATAATAGTGTTTCTGTATATGATTTTCCCATATTATGTTCTATTTTTTGCATATATAACGTGTATTTTGAGGATTTTAAAAGTTTTTAGCAGTTAAATAGTTAGTTTCTTGTTAATTTCTACTTGAGTTTAGTAAGATGAGAATGCATCAACAGTCTGCTGACCGATTTTCACTTCCCCCCTCCCCCTCTTCTCCTCAAACAAGACTTTTATACAATTGTAAAACTTAAAAAATTCATATCTTTTTTGGTTTGCATTATATCAAAAACATTTATAAACGAAATTTGTTTGTTTTTACTTGTACTTTAAGAAAAAAAATAGAGAAAAATTTGTTTTTTAATTTTTTTTTTTTTTTAAGTTTGAAAATGTTCTATTTTTGACATTTTTGGTCCAAAATAGCTGGCTAACGAACTCGATCTATATTTTTGGTCACTTAAAACGCATACCAAATTTCAAATTGATAGATGAATTTTTACTCAAGTTAATGGATTTCAAAATTTTTTACACAGTCAGACAGACAGACATACATACAGACAGACACTTTCGTAAAACCCATTTTTTTTGAATCTGGAGGTCTTAAAACGTCGAGAAATGTTGGTTTTAGCAAAAGTTCAAAATCGCACAAATTTAATACCTTCTCATTTAGGATGAGAATGTAAAAATAAATTTTTTCAAAATTTCCAAAAATTTTTAGAAAAGTCAATATTTTTTGATGCAGTTTTATTAGTTGCGATCAATGAAAGTAAATAGGAAAAAAAAGCCGGAAGTTTATTCGTTTTTTTGAAAAATAATAGTGTTTCTGTATATGATTTTCCCATATTATGTTCTATTTTTTGCATATATAACGTGTATTTTGAGGATTTTAAAAGTTTTTAGCAGTTAAATAGTTAGTTTCTTGTTAATTTCTACTTGAGTTTAGTAAGATGAGAATGCATCAACAGTCTGCTGACCGATTTTCACTTCCCCCCTCCCCCTCTTCTCCTCAAACAAGACTTTTATACAATTGTAAAACTTAAAAAATTCATATCTTTTTTGGTTTGCATTATATCAAAAACATTTATAAACGAAATTTGTTTGTTTTTACTTGTACTTTAAGAAAAAAAATAGAGAAAAATTTGTTTTTTAATTTTTTTTTTTTTTTAAGTTTGAAAATGTTCTATTTTTGACATTTTTGGTCCAAAATAGCTGGCTAACGAACTCGATCTATATTTTTGGTCACTTAAAACGCATACCAAATTTCAAATTGATAGATGAATTTTTACTCAAGTTAATGGATTTCAAAATTTTTTACACAGTCAGACAGACAGACATACATACAGACAGACACTTTCGTAAAACCCATTTTTTTTGAATCTGGAGGTCTTAAAACGTCGAGAAATGTTGGTTTTAGCAAAAGTTCAAAATCGCACAAATTTAATACCTTCTCATTTAGGATGAGAATGTAAAAATAAATTTTTTCAAAATTTCCAAAAATTTTTAGAAAAGTCAATATTTTTTGATGCAGTTTTATTAGTTGCGATCAATGAAAGTAAATAGGAAAAAAAAGCCGGAAGTTTATTCGTTTTTTTGAAAAATAATAGTGTTTCTGTATATGATTTTCCCATATTATGTTCTATTTTTTGCATATATAACGTGTATTTTGAGGATTTTAAAAGTTTTTAGCAGTTAAATAGTTAGTTTCTTGTTAATTTCTACTTGAGTTTAGTAAGATGAGAATGCATCAACAGTCTGCTGACCGATTTTCACTTCCCCCCTCCCCCTCTTCTCCTCAAACAAGACTTTTATACAATTGTAAAACTTAAAAAATTCATATCTTTTTTGGTTTGCATTATATCAAAAACATTTATAAACGAAATTTGTTTGTTTTTACTTGTACTTTAAGAAAAAAAATAGAGAAAAATTTGTTTTTTAATTTTTTTTTTTTTTTAAGTTTGAAAATGTTCTATTTTTGACATTTTTGGTCCAAAATAGCTGGCTAACGAACTCGATCTATATTTTTGGTCACTTAAAACGCATACCAAATTTCAAATTGATAGATGAATTTTTACTCAAGTTAATGGATTTCAAAATTTTTTACACAGTCAGACAGACAGACATACATACAGACAGACACTTTCGTAAAACCCATTTTTTTTTAATCTGGAGGTCTTAAAACGTCGAGAAATGTTGGTTTTAGCAAAAGTTCAAAATCGCACAAATTTAATACCTTCTCATTTAGGATGAGAATGTAAAAATAAATTTTTTCAAAATTTCCAAAAATTTTTAGAAAAGTCAATATTTTTTGATGCAGTTTTATTAGTTGCGATCAATGAAAGTAAATAGGAAAAAAAAGCCGGAAGTTTATTCGTTTTTTTGAAAAATAATAGTGTTTCTGTATATGATTTTCCCATATTATGTTCTATTTTTTGCATATATAACGTGTATTTTGAGGATTTTAAAAGTTTTTAGCAGTTAAATAGTTAGTTTCTTGTTAATTTCTACTTGAGTTTAGTAAGATGAGAATGCATCAACAGTCTGCTGACCGATTTTCACTTCCCCCCTCCCCCTCTTCTCCTCAAACAAGACTTTTATACAATTGTAAAACTTAAAAAATTCATATCTTTTTTGGTTTGCATTATATCAAAAACATTTATAAACGAAATTTGTTTGTTTTTACTTGTACTTTAAGAAAAAAAATAGAGAAAAATTTGTTTTTTAATTTTTTTTTTTTTTTAAGTTTGAAAATGTTCTATTTTTGACATTTTTGGTCCAAAATAGCTGGCTAACGAACTCGATCTATATTTTTGGTCACTTAAAACGCATACCAAATTTCAAATTGATAGATGAATTTTTACTCAAGTTAATGGATTTCAAAATTTTTTACACAGTCAGACAGACAGACATACATACAGACAGACACTTTCGTAAAACCCATTTTTTTTGAATCTGGAGGTCTTAAAACGTCGAGAAATGTTGGTTTTAGCAAAAGTTCAAAATCGCACAAATTTAATACCTTCTCATTTAGGATGAGAATGTAAAAATAAATTTTTTCAAAATTTCCAAAAATTTTTAGAAAAGTCAATATTTTTTGATGCAGTTTTATTAGTTGCGATCAATGAAAGTAAATAGGAAAAAAAAGCCGGAAGTTTATTCGTTTTTTTGAAAAATAATAGTGTTTCTGTATATGATTTTCCCATATTATGTTCTATTTTTTGCATATATAACGTGTATTTTGAGGATTTTAAAAGTTTTTAGCAGTTAAATAGTTAGTTTCTTGTTAATTTCTACTTGAGTTTAGTAAGATGAGAATGCATCAACAGTCTGCTGACCGATTTTCACTTCCCCCCTCCCCCTCTTCTCCTCAAACAAGACTTTTATACAATTGTAAAACTTAAAAAATTCATATCTTTTTTGGTTTGCATTATATCAAAAACATTTATAAACGAAATTTGTTTGTTTTTACTTGTACTTTAAGAAAAAAAATAGAGAAAAATTTGTTTTTTAATTTTTTTTTTTTTTTAAGTTTGAAAATGTTCTATTTTTGACATTTTTGGTCCAAAATAGCTGGCTAACGAACTCGATCTATATTTTTGGTCACTTAAAACGCATACCAAATTTCAAATTGATAGATGAATTTTTACTCAAGTTAATGGATTTCAAAATTTTTTACACAGTCAGACAGACAGACATACATACAGACAGACACTTTCGTAAAACCCATTTTTTTTGAATCTGGAGGTCTTAAAACGTCGAGAAATGTTGGTTTTAGCAAAAGTTCAAAATCGCACAAATTTAATACCTTCTCATTTAGGATGAGAATGTAAAAATAAATTTTTTCAAAATTTCCAAAAATTTTTAGAAAAGTCAATATTTTTTGATGCAGTTTTATTAGTTGCGATCAATGAAAGTAAATAGGAAAAAAAAGCCGGAAGTTTATTCGTTTTTTTGAAAAATAATAGTGTTTCTGTATATGATTTTCCCATATTATGTTCTATTTTTTGCATATATAACGTGTATTTTGAGGATTTTAAAAGTTTTTAGCAGTTAAATAGTTAGTTTCTTGTTAATTTCTACTTGAGTTTAGTAAGATGAGAATGCATCAACAGTCTGCTGACCGATTTTCACTTCCCCCCTCCCCCTCTTCTCCTCAAACAAGACTTTTATACAATTGTAAAACTTAAAAAATTCATATCTTTTTTGGTTTGCATTATATCAAAAACATTTATAAACGAAATTTGTTTGTTTTTACTTGTACTTTAAGAAAAAAAATAGAGAAAAATTTGTTTTTTAATTTTTTTTTTTTTTAAGTTTGAAAATGTTCTATTTTTGACATTTTTGGTCCAAAATAGCTGGCTAACGAACTCGATCTATATTTTTGGTCACTTAAAACGCATACCAAATTTCAAATTGATAGATGAATTTTTACTCAAGTTAATGGATTTCAAAATTTTTTACACAGTCAGACAGACAGTCATACATACAGACAGACACTTTCGTAAAACCCATTTTTTTTGAATCTGGAGGTCTTAAAACGTCGAGAAATGTTGGTTTTAGCAAAAGTTCAAAATCGCACAAATTTAATACCTTCTCATTTAGGATGAGAATGTAAAAATAAATTTTTTCAAAATTTCCAAAAATTTTTAGAAAAGTCAATATTTTTTGATGCAGTTTTATTAGTTGCGATCAATGAAAGTAAATAGGAAAAAAAAGCCGGAAGTTTATTCGTTTTTTTGAAAAATAATAGTGTTTCTGTATATGATTTTCCCATATTATGTTCTATTTTTTGCATATATAACGTGTATTTTGAGGATTTTAAAAGTTTTTAGCAGTTAAATAGTTAGTTTCTTGTTAATTTCTACTTGAGTTTAGTAAGATGAGAATGCATCAACAGTCTGCTGACCGATTTTCACTTCCCCCCTCCCCCTCTTCTCCTCAAACAAGACTTTTATACAATTGTAAAACTTAAAAAATTCATATCTTTTTTGGTTTGCATTATATCAAAAACATTTATAAACGAAATTTGTTTGTTTTTACTTGTACTTTAAGAAAAAAAATAGAGAAAAATTTGTTTTTTAATTTTTTTTTTTTTTTAAGTTTGAAAATGTTCTATTTTTGACATTTTTGGTCCAAAATAGCTGGCTAACGAACTCGATCTATATTTTTGGTCACTTAAAACGCATACCAAATTTCAAATTGATAGATGAATTTTTACTCAAGTTAATGGATTTCAAAATTTTTTACACAGTCAGACAGACAGACATACATACAGACAGACACTTTCGTAAAACCCATTTTTTTTGAATCTGGAGGTCTTAAAACGTCGAGAAATGTTGGTTTTAGCAAAAGTTCAAAATCGCACAAATTTAATACCTTCTCATTTAGGATGAGAATGTAAAAATAAATTTTTTCAAAATTTCCAAAAATTTTTAGAAAAGTCAATATTTTTTGATGCAGTTTTATTAGTTGCGATCAATGAAAGTAAATAGGAAAAAAAAGCCGGAAGTTTATTCGTTTTTTTGAAAAATAATAGTGTTTCTGTATATGATTTTCCCATATTATGTTCTATTTTTTGCATATATAACGTGTATTTTGAGGATTTTAAAAGTTTTTAGCAGTTAAATAGTTAGTTTCTTGTTAATTTCTACTTGAGTTTAGTAAGATGAGAATGCATCAACAGTCTGCTGACCGATTTTCACTTCCCCCCTCCCCCTCTTCTCCTCAAACAAGACTTTTATACAATTGTAAAACTTAAAAAATTCATATCTTTTTTGGTTTGCATTATATCAAAAACATTTATAAACGAAATTTGTTTGTTTTTACTTGTACTTTAAGAAAAAAAATAGAGAAAAATTTGTTTTTTAATTTTTTTTTTTTTTTAAGTTTGAAAATGTTCTATTTTTGACATTTTTGGTCCAAAATAGCTGGCTAACGAACTCGATCTATATTTTTGGTCACTTAAAACGCATACCAAATTTCAAATTGATAGATGAATTTTTACTCAAGTTAATGGATTTCAAAATTTTTTACACAGTCAGACAGACAGACATACATACAGACAGACACTTTCGTAAAACCCATTTTTTTTGAATCTGGAGGTCTTAAAACGTCGAGAAATGTTGGTTTTAGCAAAAGTTCAAAATCGCACAAATTTAATACCTTCTCATTTAGGATGAGAATGTAAAAATAAATTTTTTCAAAATTTCCAAAAATTTTTAGAAAAGTCAATATTTTTTGATGCAGTTTTATTAGTTGCGATCAATGAAAGTAAATAGGAAAAAAAAGCCGGAAGTTTATTCGTTTTTTTGAAAAATAATAGTGTTTCTGTATATGATTTTCCCATATTATGTTCTATTTTTTGCATATATAACGTGTATTTTGAGGATTTTAAAAGTTTTTAGCAGTTAAATAGTTAGTTTCTTGTTAATTTCTACTTGAGTTTAGTAAGATGAGAATGCATCAACAGTCTGCTGACCGATTTTCACTTCCCCCCTCCCCCTCTTCTCCTCAAACAAGACTTTTATACAATTGTAAAACTTAAAAAATTCATATCTTTTTTGGTTTGCATTATATCAAAAACATTTATAAACGAAATTTGTTTGTTTTTACTTGTACTTTAAGAAAAAAAATAGAGAAAAATTTGTTTTTTAATTTTTTTTTTTTTTTAAGTTTGAAAATGTTCTATTTTTGACATTTTTGGTCCAAAATAGCTGGCTAACGAACTCGATCTATATTTTTGGTCACTTAAAACGCATACCAAATTTCAAATTGATAGATGAATTTTTACTCAAGTTAATGGATTTCAAAATTTTTTACACAGTCAGACAGACAGACATACATACAGACAGACACTTTCGTAAAACCCATTTTTTTTGAATCTGGAGGTCTTAAAACGTCGAGAAATGTTGGTTTTAGCAAAAGTTCAAAATCGCACAAATTTAATACCTTCTCATTTAGGATGAGAATGTAAAAATAAATTTTTTCAAAATTTCCAAAAATTTTTAGAAAAGTCAATATTTTTTGATGCAGTTTTATTAGTTGCGATCAATGAAAGTAAATAGGAAAAAAAAGCCGGAAGTTTATTCGTTTTTTTGAAAAATAATAGTGTTTCTGTATATGATTTTCCCATATTATGTTCTATTTTTTGCATATATAACGTGTATTTTGAGGATTTTAAAAGTTTTTAGCAGTTAAATAGTTAGTTTCTTGTTAATTTCTACTTGAGTTTAGTAAGATGAGAATGCATCAACAGTCTGCTGACCGATTTTCACTTCCCCCCTCCCCCTCTTCTCCTCAAACAAGACTTTTATACAATTGTAAAACTTAAAAAATTCATATCTTTTTTGGTTTGCATTATATCAAAAACATTTATAAACGAAATTTGTTTGTTTTTACTTGTACTTTAAGAAAAAAAATAGAGAAAAATTTGTTTTTTAATTTTTTTTTTTTTTTAAGTTTGAAAATGTTCTATTTTTGACATTTTTGGTCCAAAATAGCTGGCTAACGAACTCGATCTATATTTTTGGTCACTTAAAACGCATACCAAATTTCAAATTGATAGATGAATTTTTACTCAAGTTAATGGATTTCAAAATTTTTTACACAGTCAGACAGACAGACATACATACAGACAGACACTTTCGTAAAACCCATTTTTTTTGAATCTGGAGGTCTTAAAACGTCGAGAAATGTTGGTTTTAGCAAAAGTTCAAAATCGCACAAATTTAATACCTTCTCATTTAGGATGAGAATGTAAAAATAAATTTTTTCAAAATTTCCAAAAATTTTTAGAAAAGTCAATATTTTTTGATGCAGTTTTATTAGTTGCGATCAATGAAAGTAAATAGGAAAAAAAAGCCGGAAGTTTATTCGTTTTTTTGAAAAATAATAGTGTTTCTGTATATGATTTTCCCATATTATGTTCTATTTTTTGCATATATAACGTGTATTTTGAGGATTTTAAAAGTTTTTAGCAGTTAAATAGTTAGTTTCTTGTTAATTTCTACTTGAGTTTAGTAAGATGAGAATGCATCAACAGTCTGCTGACCGATTTTCACTTCCCCCCTCCCCCTCTTCTCCTCAAACAAGACTTTTATACAATTGTAAAACTTAAAAAATTCATATCTTTTTTGGTTTGCATTATATCAAAAACATTTATAAACGAAATTTGTTTGTTTTTACTTGTACTTTAAGAAAAAAAATAGAGAAAAATTTGTTTTTTAATTTTTTTTTTTTTTTAAGTTTGAAAATGTTCTATTTTTGACATTTTTGGTCCAAAATAGCTGGCTAACGAACTCGATCTATATTTTTGGTCACTTAAAACGCATACCAAATTTCAAATTGATAGATGAATTTTTACTCAAGTTAATTGGATTTCAAAATTTTTTACACAGTCAGACAGACAGACATACATACAGACAGACACTTTCGTAAAACCCATTTTTTTTGAATCTGGAGGTCTTAAAACGTCGAGAAATGTTGGTTTTAGCAAAAGTTCAAAATCGCACAAATTTAATACCTTCTCATTTAGGATGAGAATGTAAAAATAAATTTTTTCAAAATTTCCAAAAATTTTTAGAAAAGTCAATATTTTTTGATGCAGTTTTATTAGTTGCGATCAATGAAAGTAAATAGGAAAAAAAAGCCGGAAGTTTATTCGTTTTTTTGAAAAATAATAGTGTTTCTGTATATGATTTTCCCATATTATGTTCTATTTTTTGCATATATAACGTGTATTTTGAGGATTTTAAAAGTTTTTAGCAGTTAAATAGTTAGTTTCTTGTTAATTTCTACTTGAGTTTAGTAAGATGAGAATGCATCAACAGTCTGCTGACCGATTTTCACTTCCCCCCTCCCCCTCTTCTCCTCAAACAAGACTTTTATACAATTGTAAAACTTAAAAAATTCATATCTTTTTTGGTTTGCATTATATCAAAAACATTTATAAACGAAATTTGTTTGTTTTTACTTGTACTTTAAGAAAAAAAATAGAGAAAAATTTGTTTTTTAATTTTTTTTTTTTTTTAAGTTTGAAAATGTTCTATTTTTGACATTTTTGGTCCAAAATAGCTGGCTAACGAACTCGATCTATATTTTTGGTCACTTAAAACGCATACCAAATTTCAAATTGATAGATGAATTTTTACTCAAGTTAATGGATTTCAAAATTTTTTACACAGTCAGACAGACAGACATACATACAGACAGACACTTTCGTAAAACCCATTTTTTTTGAATCTGGAGGTCTTAAAACGTCGAGAAATGTTGGTTTTAGCAAAAGTTCAAAATCGCACAAATTTAATACCTTCTCATTTAGGATGAGAATGTAAAAATAAATTTTTTCAAAATTTCCAAAAATTTTTAGAAAAGTCAATATTTTTTGATGCAGTTTTATTAGTTGCGATCAATGAAAGTAAATAGGAAAAAAAAGCCGGAAGTTTATTCGTTTTTTTGAAAAATAATAGTGTTTCTGTATATGATTTTCCCATATTATGTTCTATTTTTTGCATATATAACGTGTATTTTGAGGATTTTAAAAGTTTTTAGCAGTTAAATAGTTAGTTTCTTGTTAATTTCTACTTGAGTTTAGTAAGATGAGAATGCATCAACAGTCTGCTGACCGATTTTCACTTCCCCCCTCCCCCTCTTCTCCTCAAACAAGACTTTTATACAATTGTAAAACTTAAAAAATTCATATCTTTTTTGGTTTGCATTATATCAAAAACATTTATAAACGAAATTTGTTTGTTTTTACTTGTACTTTAAGAAAAAAAATAGAGAAAAATTTGTTTTTTAATTTTTTTTTTTTTTAAGTTTGAAAATGTTCTATTTTTGACATTTTTGGTCCAAAATAGCTGGCTAACGAACTCGATCTATATTTTTGGTCACTTAAAACGCATACCAAATTTCAAATTGATAGATGAATTTTTACTCAAGTTAATGGATTTCAAAATTTTTTACACAGTCAGACAGACAGACATACATACAGACAGACACTTTCGTAAAACCCATTTTTTTTGAATCTGGAGGTCTTAAAACGTCGAGAAATGTTGGTTTTAGCAAAAGTTCAAAATCGCACAAATTTAATACCTTCTCATTTAGGATGAGAATGTAAAAATAAATTTTTTCAAAATTTCCAAAAATTTTTAGAAAAGTCAATATTTTTTGATGCAGTTTTATTAGTTGCGATCAATGAAAGTAAATAGGAAAAAAAAGCCGGAAGTTTATTCGTTTTTTTGAAAAATAATAGTGTTTCTGTATATGATTTTCCCATATTATGTTCTATTTTTTGCATATATAACGTGTATTTTGAGGATTTTAAAAGTTTTTAGCAGTTAAATAGTTAGTTTCTTGTTAATTTCTACTTGAGTTTAGTAAGATGAGAATGCATCAACAGTCTGCTGAACCGATTTTCACTTCCCCCCTCCCCCTCTTCTCCTCAAACAAGACTTTTATACAATTGTAAAACTTAAAAAATTCATATCTTTTTTGGTTTGCATTATATCAAAAACATTTATAAACGAAATTTGTTTGTTTTTACTTGTACTTTAAGAAAAAAAATAGAGAAAAATTTGTTTTTTAATTTTTTTTTTTTTTTAAGTTTGAAAATGTTCTATTTTTGACATTTTTGGTCCAAAATAGCTGGCTAACGAACTCGATCTATATTTTTGGTCACTTAAAACGCATACCAAATTTCAAATTGATAGATGAATTTTTACTCAAGTTAATGGATTTCAAAATTTTTTACACAGTCAGACAGACAGACATACATACAGACAGACACTTTCGTAAAACCCATTTTTTTTGAATCTGGAGGTCTTAAAACGTCGAGAAATGTTGGTTTTAGCAAAAGTTCAAAATCGCACAAATTTAATACCTTCTCATTTAGGATGAGAATGTAAAAATAAATTTTTTCAAAATTTCCAAAAATTTTTAGAAAAGTCAATATTTTTTGATGCAGTTTTATTAGTTGCGATCAATGAAAGTAAATAGGAAAAAAAAGCCGGAAGTTTATTCGTTTTTTTGAAAAATAATAGTGTTTCTGTATATGATTTTCCCATATTATGTTCTATTTTTTGCATATATAACGTGTATTTTGAGGATTTTAAAAGTTTTTAGCAGTTAAATAGTTAGTTTCTTGTTAATTTCTACTTGAGTTTAGTAAGATGAGAATGCATCAACAGTCTGCTGACCGATTTTCACTTCCCCCCTCCCCCTCTTCTCCTCAAACAAGACTTTTATACAATTGTAAAACTTAAAAAATTCATATCTTTTTTGGTTTGCATTATATCAAAAACATTTATAAACGAAATTTGTTTGTTTTTACTTGTACTTTAAGAAAAAAAATAGAGAAAAATTTGTTTTTTAATTTTTTTTTTTTTTTAAGTTTGAAAATGTTCTATTTTTGACATTTTTGGTCCAAAATAGCTGGCTAACGAACTCGATCTATATTTTTGGTCACTTAAAACGCATACCAAATTTCAAATTGATAGATGAATTTTTACTCAAGTTAATGGATTTCAAAATTTTTTACACAGTCAGACAGACAGACATACATACAGACAGACACTTTCGTAAAACCCATTTTTTTTGAATCTGGAGGTCTTAAAACGTCGAGAAATGTTGGTTTTAGCAAAAGTTCAAAATCGCACAAATTTAATACCTTCTCATTTAGGATGAGAATGTAAAAATAAATTTTTTCAAAATTTCCAAAAATTTTTAGAAAAGTCAATATTTTTTGATGCAGTTTTATTAGTTGCGATCAATGAAAGTAAATAGGAAAAAAAAGCCGGAAGTTTATTCGTTTTTTTGAAAAATAATAGTGTTTCTGTATATGATTTTCCCATATTATGTTCTATTTTTTGCATATATAACGTGTATTTTGAGGATTTTAAAAGTTTTTAGCAGTTAAATAGTTAGTTTCTTGTTAATTTCTACTTGAGTTTAGTAAGATGAGAATGCATCAACAGTCTGCTGACCGATTTTCACTTCCCCCCTCCCCCTCTTCTCCTCAAACAAGACTTTTATACAATTGTAAAACTTAAAAAATTCATATCTTTTTTGGTTTGCATTATATCAAAAACATTTATAAACGAAATTTGTTTGTTTTTACTTGTACTTTAAGAAAAAAAATAGAGAAAAATTTGTTTTTTAATTTTTTTTTTTTTTTAAGTTTGAAAATGTTCTATTTTTGACATTTTTGGTCCAAAATAGCTGGCTAACGAACTCGATCTATATTTTTGGTCACTTAAAACGCATACCAAATTTCAAATTGATAGATGAATTTTTACTCAAGTTAATGGATTTCAAAATTTTTTACACAGTCAGACAGACAGACATACATACAGACAGACACTTTCGTAAAACCCATTTTTTTTGAATCTGGAGGTCTTAAAACGTCGAGAAATGTTGGTTTTAGCAAAAGTTCAAAATCGCACAAATTTAATACCTTCTCATTTAGGATGAGAATGTAAAAATAAATTTTTTCAAAATTTCCAAAAATTTTTAGAAAAGTCAATATTTTTTGATGCAGTTTTATTAGTTGCGATCAATGAAAGTAAATAGGAAAAAAAAGCCGGAAGTTTATTCGTTTTTTTGAAAAATAATAGTGTTTCTGTATATGATTTTCCCATATTATGTTCTATTTTTTGCATATATAACGTGTATTTTGAGGATTTTAAAAGTTTTTAGCAGTTAAATAGTTAGTTTCTTGTTAATTTCTACTTGAGTTTAGTAAGATGAGAATGCATCAACAGTCTGCTGACCGATTTTCACTTCCCCCCTCCCCCTCTTCTCCTCAAACAAGACTTTTATACAATTGTAAAACTTAAAAAATTCATATCTTTTTTGGTTTGCATTATATCAAAAACATTTATAAACGAAATTTGTTTGTTTTTACTTGTACTTTAAGAAAAAAAATAGAGAAAAATTTGTTTTTTAATTTTTTTTTTTTTTTAAGTTTGAAAATGTTCTATTTTTGACATTTTTGGTCCAAAATAGCTGGCTAACGAACTCGATCTATATTTTTGGTCACTTAAAACGCATACCAAATTTCAAATTGATAGATGAATTTTTACTCAAGTTAATGGATTTCAAAATTTTTTACACAGTCAGACAGACAGACATACATACAGACAGACACTTTCGTAAAACCCATTTTTTTTGAATCTGGAGGTCTTAAAACGTCGAGAAATGTTGGTTTTAGCAAAAGTTCAAAATCGCACAAATTTAATACCTTCTCATTTAGGATGAGAATGTAAAAATAAATTTTTTCAAAATTTCCAAAAATTTTTAGAAAAGTCAATATTTTTTGATGCAGTTTTATTAGTTGCGATCAATGAAAGTAAATAGGAAAAAAAAGCCGGAAGTTTATTCGTTTTTTTGAAAAATAATAGTGTTTCTGTATATGATTTTCCCATATTATGTTCTATTTTTTGCATATATAACGTGTATTTTGAGGATTTTAAAAGTTTTTAGCAGTTAAATAGTTAGTTTCTTGTTAATTTCTACTTGAGTTTAGTAAGATGAGAATGCATCAACAGTCTGCTGACCGATTTTCACTTCCCCCCTCCCCCTCTTCTCCTCAAACAAGACTTTTATACAATTGTAAAACTTAAAAAATTCATATCTTTTTTGGTTTGCATTATATCAAAAACATTTATAAACGAAATTTGTTTGTTTTTACTTGTACTTTAAGAAAAAAAATAGAGAAAAATTTGTTTTTTAATTTTTTTTTTTTTTTAAGTTTGAAAATGTTCTATTTTTGACATTTTTGGTCCAAAATAGCTGGCTAACGAACTCGATCTATATTTTTGGTCACTTAAAACGCATACCAAATTTCAAATTGATAGATGAATTTTTACTCAAGTTAATGGATTTCAAAATTTTTTACACAGTCAGACAGACAGACATACATACAGACAGACACTTTCGTAAAACCCATTTTTTTTGAATCTGGAGGTCTTAAAACGTCGAGAAATGTTGGTTTTAGCAAAAGTTCAAAATCGCACAAATTTAATACCTTCTCATTTAGGATGAGAATGTAAAAATAAATTTTTTCAAAATTTCCAAAAATTTTTAGAAAAGTCAATATTTTTTGATGCAGTTTTATTAGTTGCGATCAATGAAAGTAAATAGGAAAAAAAAGCCGGAAGTTTATTCGTTTTTTTGAAAAATAATAGTGTTTCTGTATATGATTTTCCCATATTATGTTCTATTTTTTGCATATATAACGTGTATTTTGAGGATTTTAAAAGTTTTTAGCAGTTAAATAGTTAGTTTCTTGTTAATTTCTACTTGAGTTTAGTAAGATGAGAATGCATCAACAGTCTGCTGACCGATTTTCACTTCCCCCCTCCCCCTCTTCTCCTCAAACAAGACTTTTATACAATTGTAAAACTTAAAAAATTCATATCTTTTTTGGTTTGCATTATATCAAAAACATTTATAAACGAAATTTGTTTGTTTTTACTTGTACTTTAAGAAAAAAAATAGAGAAAAATTTGTTTTTTAATTTTTTTTTTTTTTTAAGTTTGAAAATGTTCTATTTTTGACATTTTTGGTCCAAAATAGCTGGCTAACGAACTCGATCTATATTTTTGGTCACTTAAAACGCATACCAAATTTCAAATTGATAGATGAATTTTTACTCAAGTTAATGGATTTCAAAATTTTTTACACAGTCAGACAGACAGACATACATACAGACAGACACTTTCGTAAAACCCATTTTTTTTGAATCTGGAGGTCTTAAAACGTCGAGAAATGTTGGTTTTAGCAAAAGTTCAAAATCGCACAAATTTAATACCTTCTCATTTAGGATGAGAATGTAAAAATAAATTTTTTCAAAATTTCCAAAAATTTTTAGAAAAGTCAATATTTTTTGATGCAGTTTTATTAGTTGCGATCAATGAAAGTAAATAGGAAAAAAAAGCCGGAAGTTTATTCGTTTTTTTGAAAAATAATAGTGTTTCTGTATATGATTTTCCCATATTATGTTCTATTTTTTGCATATATAACGTGTATTTTGAGGATTTTAAAAGTTTTTAGCAGTTAAATAGTTAGTTTCTTGTTAATTTCTACTTGAGTTTAGTAAGATGAGAATGCATCAACAGTCTGCTGACCGATTTTCACTTCCCCCCTCCCCCTCTTCTCCTCAAACAAGACTTTTATACAATTGTAAAACTTAAAAAATTCATATCTTTTTTGGTTTGCATTATATCAAAAACATTTATAAACGAAATTTGTTTGTTTTTACTTGTACTTTAAGAAAAAAAATAGAGAAAAATTTGTTTTTTAATTTTTTTTTTTTTTTAAGTTTGAAAATGTTCTATTTTTGACATTTTTGGTCCAAAATAGCTGGCTAACGAACTCGATCTATATTTTTGGTCACTTAAAACGCATACCAAATTTCAAATTGATAGATGAATTTTTACTCAAGTTAATGGATTTCAAAATTTTTTACACAGTCAGACAGACAGACATACATACAGACAGACACTTTCGTAAAACCCATTTTTTTTGAATCTGGAGGTCTTAAAACGTCGAGAAATGTTGGTTTTAGCAAAAGTTCAAAATCGCACAAATTTAATACCTTCTCATTTAGGATGAGAATGTAAAAATAAATTTTTTCAAAATTTCCAAAAATTTTTAGAAAAGTCAATATTTTTTGATGCAGTTTTATTAGTTGCGATCAATGAAAGTAAATAGGAAAAAAAAGCCGGAAGTTTATTCGTTTTTTTGAAAAATAATAGTGTTTCTGTATATGATTTTCCCATATTATGTTCTATTTTTTGCATATATAACGTGTATTTTGAGGATTTTAAAAGTTTTTAGCAGTTAAATAGTTAGTTTCTTGTTAATTTCTACTTGAGTTTAGTAAGATGAGAATGCATCAACAGTCTGCTGACCGATTTTCACTTCCCCCCTCCCCCTCTTCTCCTCAAACAAGACTTTTATACAATTGTAAAACTTAAAAAATTCATATCTTTTTTGGTTTGCATTATATCAAAAACATTTATAAACGAAATTTGTTTGTTTTTACTTGTACTTTAAGAAAAAAAATAGAGAAAAATTTGTTTTTTAATTTTTTTTTTTTTTTAAGTTTGAAAATGTTCTATTTTTGACATTTTTGGTCCAAAATAGCTGGCTAACGAACTCGATCTATATTTTTGGTCACTTAAAACGCATACCAAATTTCAAATTGATAGATGAATTTTTACTCAAGTTAATGGATTTCAAAATTTTTTACACAGTCAGACAGACAGACATACATACAGACAGACACTTTCGTAAAACCCATTTTTTTTGAATCTGGAGGTCTTAAAACGTCGAGAAATGTTGGTTTTAGCAAAAGTTCAAAATCGCACAAATTTAATACCTTCTCATTTAGGATGAGAATGTAAAAATAAATTTTTTCAAAATTTCCAAAAATTTTTAGAAAAGTCAATATTTTTTGATGCAGTTTTATTAGTTGCGATCAATGAAAGTAAATAGGAAAAAAAAGCCGGAAGTTTATTCGTTTTTTTGAAAAATAATAGTGTTTCTGTATATGATTTTCCCATATTATGTTCTATTTTTTGCATATATAACGTGTATTTTGAGGATTTTAAAAGTTTTTAGCAGTTAAATAGTTAGTTTCTTGTTAATTTCTACTTGAGTTTAGTAAGATGAGAATGCATCAACAGTCTGCTGACCGATTTTCACTTCCCCCCTCCCCCTCTTCTCCTCAAACAAGACTTTTATACAATTGTAAAACTTAAAAAATTCATATCTTTTTTGGTTTGCATTATATCAAAAACATTTATAAACGAAATTTGTTTGTTTTTACTTGTACTTTAAGAAAAAAAATAGAGAAAAATTTGTTTTTTAATTTTTTTTTTTTTTTAAGTTTGAAAATGTTCTATTTTTGACATTTTTGGTCCAAAATAGCTGGCTAACGAACTCGATCTATATTTTTGGTCACTTAAAACGCATACCAAATTTCAAATTGATAGATGAATTTTTACTCAAGTTAATGGATTTCAAAATTTTTTACACAGTCAGACAGACAGACATACATACAGACAGACACTTTCGTAAAACCCATTTTTTTTGAATCTGGAGGTCTTAAAACGTCGAGAAATGTTGGTTTTAGCAAAAGTTCAAAATCGCACAAATTTAATACCTTCTCATTTAGGATGAGAATGTAAAAATAAATTTTTTCAAAATTTCCAAAAATTTTTAGAAAAGTCAATATTTTTTGATGCAGTTTTATTAGTTGCGATCAATGAAAGTAAATAGGAAAAAAAAGCCGGAAGTTTATTCGTTTTTTTGAAAAATAATAGTGTTTCTGTATATGATTTTCCCATATTATGTTCTATTTTTTGCATATATAACGTGTATTTTGAGGATTTTAAAAGTTTTTAGCAGTTAAATAGTTAGTTTCTTGTTAATTTCTACTTGAGTTTAGTAAGATGAGAATGCATCAACAGTCTGCTGACCGATTTTCACTTCCCCCCTCCCCCTCTTCTCCTCAAACAAGACTTTTATACAATTGTAAAACTTAAAAAATTCATATCTTTTTTGGTTTGCATTATATCAAAAACATTTATAAACGAAATTTGTTTGTTTTTACTTGTACTTTAAGAAAAAAAATAGAGAAAAATTTGTTTTTTAATTTTTTTTTTTTTTTAAGTTTGAAAATGTTCTATTTTTGACATTTTTGGTCCAAAATAGCTGGCTAACGAACTCGATCTATATTTTTGGTCACTTAAAACGCATACCAAATTTCAAATTGATAGATGAATTTTTACTCAAGTTAATGGATTTCAAAATTTTTTACACAGTCAGACAGACAGACATACATACAGACAGACACTTTCGTAAAACCCATTTTTTTTTAATCTGGAGGTCTTAAAACGTCGAGAAATGTTGGTTTTAGCAAAAGTTCAAAATCGCACAAATTTAATACCTTCTCATTTAGGATGAGAATGTAAAAATAAATTTTTTCAAAATTTCCAAAAATTTTTAGAAAAGTCAATATTTTTTGATGCAGTTTTATTAGTTGCGATCAATGAAAGTAAATAGGAAAAAAAAGCCGGAAGTTTATTCGTTTTTTTGAAAAATAATAGTGTTTCTGTATATGATTTTCCCATATTATGTTCTATTTTTTGCATATATAACGTGTATTTTGAGGATTTTAAAAGTTTTTAGCAGTTAAATAGTTAGTTTCTTGTTAATTTCTACTTGAGTTTAGTAAGATGAGAATGCATCAACAGTCTGCTGACCGATTTTCACTTCCCCCCTCCCCCTCTTCTCCTCAAACAAGACTTTTATACAATTGTAAAACTTAAAAAATTCATATCTTTTTTGGTTTGCATTATATCAAAAACATTTATAAACGAAATTTGTTTGTTTTTACTTGTACTTTAAGAAAAAAAATAGAGAAAAATTTGTTTTTTAATTTTTTTTTTTTTTTAAGTTTGAAAATGTTCTATTTTTGACATTTTTGGTCCAAAATAGCTGGCTAACGAACTCGATCTATATTTTTGGTCACTTAAAACGCATACCAAATTTCAAATTGATAGATGAATTTTTACTCAAGTTAATGGATTTCAAAATTTTTTACACAGTCAGACAGACAGACATACATACAGACAGACACTTTCGTAAAACCCATTTTTTTTGAATCTGGAGGTCTTAAAACGTCGAGAAATGTTGGTTTTAGCAAAAGTTCAAAATCGCACAAATTTAATACCTTCTCATTTAGGATGAGAATGTAAAAATAAATTTTTTCAAAATTTCCAAAAATTTTTAGAAAAGTCAATATTTTTTGATGCAGTTTTATTAGTTGCGATCAATGAAAGTAAATAGGAAAAAAAAGCCGGAAGTTTATTCGTTTTTTTGAAAAATAATAGTGTTTCTGTATATGATTTTCCCATATTATGTTCTATTTTTTGCATATATAACGTGTATTTTGAGGATTTTAAAAGTTTTTAGCAGTTAAATAGTTAGTTTCTTGTTAATTTCTACTTGAGTTTAGTAAGATGAGAATGCATCAACAGTCTGCTGACCGATTTTCACTTCCCCCCTCCCCCTCTTCTCCTCAAACAAGACTTTTATACAATTGTAAAACTTAAAAAATTCATATCTTTTTTGGTTTGCATTATATCAAAAACATTTATAAACGAAATTTGTTTGTTTTTACTTGTACTTTAAGAAAAAAAATAGAGAAAAATTTGTTTTTTAATTTTTTTTTTTTTTTAAGTTTGAAAATGTTCTATTTTTGACATTTTTGGTCCAAAATAGCTGGCTAACGAACTCGATCTATATTTTTGGTCACTTAAAACGCATACCAAATTTCAAATTGATAGATGAATTTTTACTCAAGTTAATGGATTTCAAAATTTTTTACACAGTCAGACAGACAGACATACATACAGACAGACACTTTCGTAAAACCCATTTTTTTTGAATCTGGAGGTCTTAAAACGTCGAGAAATGTTGGTTTTAGCAAAAGTTCAAAATCGCACAAATTTAATACCTTCTCATTTAGGATGAGAATGTAAAAATAAATTTTTTCAAAATTTCCAAAAATTTTTAGAAAAGTCAATATTTTTTGATGCAGTTTTATTAGTTGCGATCAATGAAAGTAAATAGGAAAAAAAAGCCGGAAGTTTATTCGTTTTTTTGAAAAATAATAGTGTTTCTGTATATGATTTTCCCATATTATGTTCTATTTTTTGCATATATAACGTGTATTTTGAGGATTTTAAAAGTTTTTAGCAGTTAAATAGTTAGTTTCTTGTTAATTTCTACTTGAGTTTAGTAAGATGAGAATGCATCAACAGTCTGCTGACCGATTTTCACTTCCCCCCTCCCCCTCTTCTCCTCAAACAAGACTTTTATACAATTGTAAAACTTAAAAAATTCATATCTTTTTTGGTTTGCATTATATCAAAAACATTTATAAACGAAATTTGTTTGTTTTTACTTGTACTTTAAGAAAAAAAATAGAGAAAAATTTGTTTTTTAATTTTTTTTTTTTTTTAAGTTTGAAAATGTTCTATTTTTGACATTTTTGGTCCAAAATAGCTGGCTAACGAACTCGATCTATATTTTTGGTCACTTAAAACGCATACCAAATTTCAAATTGATAGATGAATTTTTACTCAAGTTAATGGATTTCAAAATTTTTTACACAGTCAGACAGACAGACATACATACAGACAGACACTTTCGTAAAACCCATTTTTTTTGAATCTGGAGGTCTTAAAACGTCGAGAAATGTTGGTTTTAGCAAAAGTTCAAAATCGCACAAATTTAATACCTTCTCATTTAGGATGAGAATGTAAAAATAAATTTTTTCAAAATTTCCAAAAATTTTTAGAAAAGTCAATATTTTTTGATGCAGTTTTATTAGTTGCGATCAATGAAAGTAAATAGGAAAAAAAAGCCGGAAGTTTATTCGTTTTTTTGAAAAATAATAGTGTTTCTGTATATGATTTTCCCATATTATGTTCTATTTTTTGCATATATAACGTGTATTTTGAGGATTTTAAAAGTTTTTAGCAGTTAAATAGTTAGTTTCTTGTTAATTTCTACTTGAGTTTAGTAAGATGAGAATGCATCAACAGTCTGCTGACCGATTTTCACTTCCCCCCTCCCCCTCTTCTCCTCAAACAAGACTTTTATACAATTGTAAAACTTAAAAAATTCATATCTTTTTTGGTTTGCATTATATCAAAAACATTTATAAACGAAATTTGTTTGTTTTTACTTGTACTTTAAGAAAAAAAATAGAGAAAAATTTGTTTTTTAATTTTTTTTTTTTTTTAAGTTTGAAAATGTTCTATTTTTGACATTTTTGGTCCAAAATAGCTGGCTAACGAACTCGATCTATATTTTTGGTCACTTAAAACGCATACCAAATTTCAAATTGATAGATGAATTTTTACTCAAGTTAATGGATTTCAAAATTTTTTACACAGTCAGACAGACAGACATACATACAGACAGACACTTTCGTAAAACCCATTTTTTTTGAATCTGGAGGTCTTAAAACGTCGAGAAATGTTGGTTTTAGCAAAAGTTCAAAATCGCACAAATTTAATACCTTCTCATTTAGGATGAGAATGTAAAAATAAATTTTTTCAAAATTTCCAAAAATTTTTAGAAAAGTCAATATTTTTTTATGCAGTTTTATTAGTTGCGATCAATGAAAGTAAATAGGAAAAAAAAGCCGGAAGTTTATTCGTTTTTTTGAAAAATAATAGTGTTTCTGTATATGATTTTCCCATATTATGTTCTATTTTTTGCATATATAACGTGTATTTTGAGGATTTTAAAAGTTTTTAGCAGTTAAATAGTTAGTTTCTTGTTAATTTCTACTTGAGTTTAGTAAGATGAGAATGCATCAACAGTCTGCTGACCGATTTTCACTTCCCCCCTCCCCCTCTTCTCCTCAAACAAGACTTTTATACAATTGTAAAACTTAAAAAATTCATATCTTTTTTGGTTTGCATTATATCAAAAACATTTATAAACGAAATTTGTTTGTTTTTACTTGTACTTTAAGAAAAAAAATAGAGAAAAATTTGTTTTTTAATTTTTTTTTTTTTTTAAGTTTGAAAATGTTCTATTTTTGACATTTTTGGTCCAAAATAGCTGGCTAACGAACTCGATCTATATTTTTGGTCACTTAAAACGCATACCAAATTTCAAATTGATAGATGAATTTTTACTCAAGTTAATGGATTTCAAAATTTTTTACACAGTCAGACAGACAGACATACATACAGACAGACACTTTCGTAAAACCCATTTTTTTTGAATCTGGAGGTCTTAAAACGTCGAGAAATGTTGGTTTTAGCAAAAGTTCAAAATCGCACAAATTTAATACCTTCTCATTTAGGATGAGAATGTAAAAATACATTTTTTCAAAATTTCCAAAAATTTTTAGAAAAGTCAATATTTTTTGATGCAGTTTTATTAGTTGCGATCAATGAAAGTAAATAGGAAAAAAAAGCCGGAAGTTTATTCGTTTTTTTGAAAAATAATAGTGTTTCTGTATATGATTTTCCCATATTATGTTCTATTTTTTGCATATATAACGTGTATTTTGAGGATTTTAAAAGTTTTTAGCAGTTAAATAGTTAGTTTCTTGTTAATTTCTACTTGAGTTTAGTAAGATGAGAATGCATCAACAGTCTGCTGACCGATTTTCACTTCCCCCCTCCCCCTCTTCTCCTCAAACAAGACTTTTATACAATTGTAAAACTTAAAAAATTCATATCTTTTTTGGTTTGCATTATATCAAAAACATTTATAAACGAAATTTGTTTGTTTTTACTTGTACTTTAAGAAAAAAAATAGAGAAAAATTTGTTTTTTAATTTTTTTTTTTTTTTAAGTTTGAAAATGTTCTATTTTTGACATTTTTGGTCCAAAATAGCTGGCTAACGAACTCGATCTATATTTTTGGTCACTTAAAACGCATACCAAATTTCAAATTGATAGATGAATTTTTACTCAAGTTAATGGATTTCAAAATTTTTTACACAGTCAGACAGACAGACATACATACAGACAGACACTTTCGTAAAACCCATTTTTTTTGAATCTGGAGGTCTTAAAACGTCGAGAAATGTTGGTTTTAGCAAAAGTTCAAAATCGCACAAATTTAATACCTTCTCATTTAGGATGAGAATGTAAAAATAAATTTTTTCAAAATTTCCAAAAATTTTTAGAAAAGTCAATATTTTTTGATGCAGTTTTATTAGTTGCGATCAATGAAAGTAAATAGGAAAAAAAAGCCGGAAGTTTATTCGTTTTTTTGAAAAATAATAGTGTTTCTGTATATGATTTTCCCATATTATGTTCTATTTTTTGCATATATAACGTGTATTTTGAGGATTTTAAAAGTTTTTAGCAGTTAAATAGTTAGTTTCTTGTTAATTTCTACTTGAGTTTAGTAAGATGAGAATGCATCAACAGTCTGCTGACCGATTTTCACTTCCCCCCTCCCCCTCTTCTCCTCAAACAAGACTTTTATACAATTGTAAAACTTAAAAAATTCATATCTTTTTTGGTTTGCATTATATCAAAAACATTTATAAACGAAATTTGTTTGTTTTTACTTGTACTTTAAGAAAAAAAATAGAGAAAAATTTGTTTTTTAATTTTTTTTTTTTTTTAAGTTTGAAAATGTTCTATTTTTGACATTTTTGGTCCAAAATAGCTGGCTAACGAACTCGATCTATATTTTTGGTCACTTAAAACGCATACCAAATTTCAAATTGATAGATGAATTTTTACTCAAGTTAATGGATTTCAAAATTTTTTACACAGTCAGACAGACAGACATACATACAGACAGACACTTTCGTAAAACCCATTTTTTTTGAATCTGGAGGTCTTAAAACGTCGAGAAATGTTGGTTTTAGCAAAAGTTCAAAATCGCACAAATTTAATACCTTCTCATTTAGGATGAGAATGTAAAAATAAATTTTTTCAAAATTTCCAAAAATTTTTAGAAAAGTCAATATTTTTTGATGCAGTTTTATTAGTTGCGATCAATGAAAGTAAATAGGAAAAAAAAGCCGGAAGTTTATTCGTTTTTTTGAAAAATAATAGTGTTTCTGTATATGATTTTCCCATATTATGTTCTATTTTTTGCATATATAACGTGTATTTTGAGGATTTTAAAAGTTTTTAGCAGTTAAATAGTTAGTTTCTTGTTAATTTCTACTTGAGTTTAGTAAGATGAGAATGCATCAACAGTCTGCTGACCGATTTTCACTTCCCCCCTCCCCCTCTTCTCCTCAAACAAGACTTTTATACAATTGTAAAACTTAAAAAATTCATATCTTTTTTGGTTTGCATTATATCAAAAACATTTATAAACGAAATTTGTTTGTTTTTACTTGTACTTTAAGAAAAAAAATAGAGAAAAATTTGTTTTTTAATTTTTTTTTTTTTTTAAGTTTGAAAATGTTCTATTTTTGACATTTTTGGTCCAAAATAGCTGGCTAACGAACTCGATCTATATTTTTGGTCACTTAAAACGCATACCAAATTTCAAATTGATAGATGAATTTTTACTCAAGTTAATGGATTTCAAAATTTTTTACACAGTCAGACAGACAGACATACATACAGACAGACACTTTCGTAAAACCCATTTTTTTGGAATCTGGAGGTCTTAAAACGTCGAGAAATGTTGGTTTTAGCAAAAGTTCAAAATCGCACAAATTTAATACCTTCTCATTTAGGATGAGAATGTAAAAATAAATTTTTTCAAAATTTCCAAAAATTTTTAGAAAAGTCAATATTTTTTGATGCAGTTTTATTAGTTGCGATCAATGAAAGTAAATAGGAAAAAAAAGCCGGAAGTTTATTCGTTTTTTTGAAAAATAATAGTGTTTCTGTATATGATTTTCCCATATTATGTTCTATTTTTTGCATATATAACGTGTATTTTGAGGATTTTAAAAGTTTTTAGCAGTTAAATAGTTAGTTTCTTGTTAATTTCTACTTGAGTTTAGTAAGATGAGAATGCATCAACAGTCTGCTGACCGATTTTCACTTCCCCCCTCCCCCTCTTCTCCTCAAACAAGACTTTTATACAATTGTAAAACTTAAAAAATTCATATCTTTTTTGGTTTGCATTATATCAAAAACATTTATAAACGAAATTTGTTTGTTTTTACTTGTACTTTAAGAAAAAAAATAGAGAAAAATTTGTTTTTTAATTTTTTTTTTTTTTTAAGTTTGAAAATGTTCTATTTTTGACATTTTTGGTCCAAAATAGCTGGCTAACGAACTCGATCTATATTTTTGGTCACTTAAAACGCATACCAAATTTCAAATTGATAGATGAATTTTTACTCAAGTTAATGGATTTCAAAATTTTTTACACAGTCAGACAGACAGACATACATACAGACAGACACTTTCGTAAAACCCATTTTTTTTGAATCTGGAGGTCTTAAAACGTCGAGAAATGTTGGTTTTAGCAAAAGTTCAAAATCGCACAAATTTAATACCTTCTCATTTAGGATGAGAATGTAAAAATAAATTTTTTCAAAATTTCCAAAAATTTTTAGAAAAGTCAATATTTTTTGATGCAGTTTTATTAGTTGCGATCAATGAAAGTAAATAGGAAAAAAAAGCCGGAAGTTTATTCGTTTTTTTGAAAAATAATAGTGTTTCTGTATATGATTTTCCCATATTATGTTCTATTTTTTGCATATATAACGTGTATTTTGAGGATTTTAAAAGTTTTTAGCAGTTAAATAGTTAGTTTCTTGTTAATTTCTACTTGAGTTTAGTAAGATGAGAATGCATCAACAGTCTGCTGACCGATTTTCACTTCCCCCCTCCCCCTCTTCTCCTCAAACAAGACTTTTATACAATTGTAAAACTTAAAAAATTCATATCTTTTTTGGTTTGCATTATATCAAAAACATTTATAAACGAAATTTGTTTGTTTTTACTTGTACTTTAAGAAAAAAAATAGAGAAAAATTTGTTTTTTAATTTTTTTTTTTTTTTAAGTTTGAAAATGTTCTATTTTTGACATTTTTGGTCCAAAATAGCTGGCTAACGAACTCGATCTATATTTTTGGTCACTTAAAACGCATACCAAATTTCAAATTGATAGATGAATTTTTACTCAAGTTAATGGATTTCAAAATTTTTTACACAGTCAGACAGACAGACATACATACAGACAGACACTTTCGTAAAACCCATTTTTTTTGAATCTGGAGGTCTTAAAACGTCGAGAAATGTTGGTTTTAGCAAAAGTTCAAAATCGCACAAATTTAATACCTTCTCATTTAGGATGAGAATGTAAAAATAAATTTTTTCAAAATTTCCAAAAATTTTTAGAAAAGTCAATATTTTTTGATGCAGTTTTATTAGTTGCGATCAATGAAAGTAAATAGGAAAAAAAAGCCGGAAGTTTATTCGTTTTTTTGAAAAATAATAGTGTTTCTGTATATGATTTTCCCATATTATGTTCTATTTTTTGCATATATAACGTGTATTTTGAGGATTTTAAAAGTTTTTAGCAGTTAAATAGTTAGTTTCTTGTTAATTTCTACTTGAGTTTAGTAAGATGAGAATGCATCAACAGTCTGCTGACCGATTTTCACTTCCCCCCTCCCCCTCTTCTCCTCAAACAAGACTTTTATACAATTGTAAAACTTAAAAAATTCATATCTTTTTTGGTTTGCATTATATCAAAAACATTTATAAACGAAATTTGTTTGTTTTTACTTGTACTTTAAGAAAAAAAATAGAGAAAAATTTGTTTTTTAATTTTTTTTTTTTTTTAAGTTTGAAAATGTTCTATTTTTGACATTTTTGGTCCAAAATAGCTGGCTAACGAACTCGATCTATATTTTTGGTCACTTAAAACGCATACCAAATTTCAAATTGATAGATGAATTTTTACTCAAGTTAATGGATTTCAAAATTTTTTACACAGTCAGACAGACAGACATACATACAGACAGACACTTTCGTAAAACCCATTTTTTTTGAATCTGGAGGTCTTAAAACGTCGAGAAATGTTGGTTTTAGCAAAAGTTCAAAATCGCACAAATTTAATACCTTCTCATTTAGGATGAGAATGTAAAAATAAATTTTTTCAAAATTTCCAAAAATTTTTAGAAAAGTCAATATTTTTTGATGCAGTTTTATTAGTTGCGATCAATGAAAGTAAATAGGAAAAAAAAGCCGGAAGTTTATTCGTTTTTTTGAAAAATAATAGTGTTTCTGTATATGATTTTCCCATATTATGTTCTATTTTTTGCATATATAACGTGTATTTTGAGGATTTTAAAAGTTTTTAGCAGTTAAATAGTTAGTTTCTTGTTAATTTCTACTTGAGTTTAGTAAGATGAGAATGCATCAACAGTCTGCTGACCGATTTTCACTTCCCCCCTCCCCCTCTTCTCCTCAAACAAGACTTTTATACAATTGTAAAACTTAAAAAATTCATATCTTTTTTGGTTTGCATTATATCAAAAACATTTATAAACGAAATTTGTTTGTTTTTACTTGTACTTTAAGAAAAAAAATAGAGAAAAATTTGTTTTTTAATTTTTTTTTTTTTTTAAGTTTGAAAATGTTCTATTTTTGACATTTTTGGTCCAAAATAGCTGGCTAACGAACTCGATCTATATTTTTGGTCACTTAAAACGCATACCAAATTTCAAATTGATAGATGAATTTTTACTCAAGTTAATGGATTTCAAAATTTTTTACACAGTCAGACAGACAGACATACATACAGACAGACACTTTCGTAAAACCCATTTTTTTTGAATCTGGAGGTCTTAAAACGTCGAGAAATGTTGGTTTTAGCAAAAGTTCAAAATCGCACAAATTTAATACCTTCTCATTTAGGATGAGAATGTAAAAATAAATTTTTTCAAAATTTCCAAAAATTTTTAGAAAAGTCAATATTTTTTGATGCAGTTTTATTAGTTGCGATCAATGAAAGTAAATAGGAAAAAAAAGCCGGAAGTTTATTCGTTTTTTTGAAAAATAATAGTGTTTCTGTATATGATTTTCCCATATTATGTTCTATTTTTTGCATATATAACGTGTATTTTGAGGATTTTAAAAGTTTTTAGCAGTTAAATAGTTAGTTTCTTGTTAATTTCTACTTGAGTTTAGTAAGATGAGAATGCATCAACAGTCTGCTGACCGATTTTCACTTCCCCCCTCCCCCTCTTCTCCTCAAACAAGACTTTTATACAATTGTAAAACTTAAAAAATTCATATCTTTTTTGGTTTGCATTATATCAAAAACATTTATAAACGAAATTTGTTTGTTTTTACTTGTACTTTAAGAAAAAAAATAGAGAAAAATTTGTTTTTTAATTTTTTTTTTTTTTTAAGTTTGAAAATGTTCTATTTTTGACATTTTTGGTCCAAAATAGCTGGCTAACGAACTCGATCTATATTTTTGGTCACTTAAAACGCATACCAAATTTCAAATTGATAGATGAATTTTTACTCAAGTTAATGGATTTCAAAATTTTTTACACAGTCAGACAGACAGACATACATACAGACAGACACTTTCGTAAAACCCATTTTTTTTGAATCTGGAGGTCTTAAAACGTCGAGAAATGTTGGTTTTAGCAAAAGTTCAAAATCGCACAAATTTAATACCTTCTCATTTAGGATGAGAATGTAAAAATAAATTTTTTCAAAATTTCCAAAAATTTTTAGAAAAGTCAATATTTTTTGATGCAGTTTTATTAGTTGCGATCAATGAAAGTAAATAGGAAAAAAAAGCCGGAAGTTTATTCGTTTTTTTGAAAAATAATAGTGTTTCTGTATATGATTTTCCCATATTATGTTCTATTTTTTGCATATATAACGTGTATTTTGAGGATTTTAAAAGTTTTTAGCAGTTAAATAGTTAGTTTCTTGTTAATTTCTACTTGAGTTTAGTAAGATGAGAATGCATCAACAGTCTGCTGACCGATTTTCACTTCCCCCCTCCCCCTCTTCTCCTCAAACAAGACTTTTATACAATTGTAAAACTTAAAAAATTCATATCTTTTTTGGTTTGCATTATATCAAAAACATTTATAAACGAAATTTGTTTGTTTTTACTTGTACTTTAAGAAAAAAAATAGAGAAAAATTTGTTTTTTAATTTTTTTTTTTTTTTAAGTTTGAAAATGTTCTATTTTTGACATTTTTGGTCCAAAATAGCTGGCTAACGAACTCGATCTATATTTTTGGTCACTTAAAACGCATACCAAATTTCAAATTGATAGATGAATTTTTACTCAAGTTAATGGATTTCAAAATTTTTTACACAGTCAGACAGACAGACATACATACAGACAGACACTTTCGTAAAACCCATTTTTTTTTAATCTGGAGGTCTTAAAACGTCGAGAAATGTTGGTTTTAGCAAAAGTTCAAAATCGCACAAATTTAATACCTTCTCATTTAGGATGAGAATGTAAAAATAAATTTTTTCAAAATTTCCAAAAATTTTTAGAAAAGTCAATATTTTTTGATGCAGTTTTATTAGTTGCGATCAATGAAAGTAAATAGGAAAAAAAAGCCGGAAGTTTATTCGTTTTTTTGAAAAATAATAGTGTTTCTGTATATGATTTTCCCATATTATGTTCTATTTTTTGCATATATAACGTGTATTTTGAGGATTTTAAAAGTTTTTAGCAGTTAAATAGTTAGTTTCTTGTTAATTTCTACTTGAGTTTAGTAAGATGAGAATGCATCAACAGTCTGCTGACCGATTTTCACTTCCCCCCTCCCCCTCTTCTCCTCAAACAAGACTTTTATACAATTGTAAAACTTAAAAAATTCATATCTTTTTTGGTTTGCATTATATCAAAAACATTTATAAACGAAATTTGTTTGTTTTTACTTGTACTTTAAGAAAAAAAATAGAGAAAAATTTGTTTTTTAATTTTTTTTTTTTTTTAAGTTTGAAAATGTTCTATTTTTGACATTTTTGGTCCAAAATAGCTGGCTAACGAACTCGATCTATATTTTTGGTCACTTAAAACGCATACCAAATTTCAAATTGATAGATGAATTTTTACTCAAGTTAATGGATTTCAAAATTTTTTACACAGTCAGACAGACAGACATACATACAGACAGACACTTTCGTAAAACCCATTTTTTTTGAATCTGGAGGTCTTAAAACGTCGAGAAATGTTGGTTTTAGCAAAAGTTCAAAATCGCACAAATTTAATACCTTCTCATTTAGGATGAGAATGTAAAAATAAATTTTTTCAAAATTTCCAAAAATTTTTAGAAAAGTCAATATTTTTTGATGCAGTTTTATTAGTTGCGATCAATGAAAGTAAATAGGAAAAAAAAGCCGGAAGTTTATTCGTTTTTTTGAAAAATAATAGTGTTTCTGTATATGATTTTCCCATATTATGTTCTATTTTTTGCATATATAACGTGTATTTTGAGGATTTTAAAAGTTTTTAGCAGTTAAATAGTTAGTTTCTTGTTAATTTCTACTTGAGTTTAGTAAGATGAGAATGCATCAACAGTCTGCTGACCGATTTTCACTTCCCCCCTCCCCCTCTTCTCCTCAAACAAGACTTTTATACAATTGTAAAACTTAAAAAATTCATATCTTTTTTGGTTTGCATTATATCAAAAACATTTATAAACGAAATTTGTTTGTTTTTACTTGTACTTTAAGAAAAAAAATAGAGAAAAATTTGTTTTTTAATTTTTTTTTTTTTTTAAGTTTGAAAATGTTCTATTTTTGACATTTTTGGTCCAAAATAGCTGGCTAACGAACTCGATCTATATTTTTGGTCACTTAAAACGCATACCAAATTTCAAATTGATAGATGAATTTTTACTCAAGTTAATGGATTTCAAAATTTTTTACACAGTCAGACAGACAGACATACATACAGACAGACACTTTCGTAAAACCCATTTTTTTTGAATCTGGAGGTCTTAAAACGTCGAGAAATGTTGGTTTTAGCAAAAGTTCAAAATCGCACAAATTTAATACCTTCTCATTTAGGATGAGAATGTAAAAATAAATTTTTTCAAAATTTCCAAAAATTTTTAGAAAAGTCAATATTTTTTGATGCAGTTTTATTAGTTGCGATCAATGAAAGTAAATAGGAAAAAAAAGCCGGAAGTTTATTCGTTTTTTTGAAAAATAATAGTGTTTCTGTATATGATTTTCCCATATTATGTTCTATTTTTTGCATATATAACGTGTATTTTGAGGATTTTAAAAGTTTTTAGCAGTTAAATAGTTAGTTTCTTGTTAATTTCTACTTGAGTTTAGTAAGATGAGAATGCATCAACAGTCTGCTGACCGATTTTCACTTCCCCCCTCCCCCTCTTCTCCTCAAACAAGACTTTTATACAATTGTAAAACTTAAAAAATTCATATCTTTTTTGGTTTGCATTATATCAAAAACATTTATAAACGAAATTTGTTTGTTTTTACTTGTACTTTAAGAAAAAAAATAGAGAAAAATTTGTTTTTTAATTTTTTTTTTTTTTTAAGTTTGAAAATGTTCTATTTTTGACATTTTTGGTCCAAAATAGCTGGCTAACGAACTCGATCTATATTTTTGGTCACTTAAAACGCATACCAAATTTCAAATTGATAGATGAATTTTTACTCAAGTTAATGGATTTCAAAATTTTTTACACAGTCAGACAGACAGACATACATACAGACAGACACTTTCGTAAAACCCATTTTTTTTGAATCTGGAGGTCTTAAAACGTCGAGAAATGTTGGTTTTAGCAAAAGTTCAAAATCGCACAAATTTAATACCTTCTCATTTAGGATGAGAATGTAAAAATAAATTTTTTCAAAATTTCCAAAAATTTTTAGAAAAGTCAATATTTTTTGATGCAGTTTTATTAGTTGCGATCAATGAAAGTAAATAGGAAAAAAAAGCCGGAAGTTTATTCGTTTTTTTGAAAAATAATAGTGTTTCTGTATATGATTTTCCCATATTATGTTCTATTTTTTGCATATATAACGTGTATTTTGAGGATTTTAAAAGTTTTTAGCAGTTAAATAGTTAGTTTCTTGTTAATTTCTACTTGAGTTTAGTAAGATGAGAATGCATCAACAGTCTGCTGACCGATTTTCACTTCCCCCCTCCCCCTCTTCTCCTCAAACAAGACTTTTATACAATTGTAAAACTTAAAAAATTCATATCTTTTTTGGTTTGCATTATATCAAAAACATTTATAAACGAAATTTGTTTGTTTTTACTTGTACTTTAAGAAAAAAAATAGAGAAAAATTTGTTTTTTAATTTTTTTTTTTTTTTAAGTTTGAAAATGTTCTATTTTTGACATTTTTGGTCCAAAATAGCTGGCTAACGAACTCGATCTATATTTTTGGTCACTTAAAACGCATACCAAATTTCAAATTGATAGATGAATTTTTACTCAAGTTAATGGATTTCAAAATTTTTTACACAGTCAGACAGACAGACATACATACAGACAGACACTTTCGTAAAACCCATTTTTTTTGAATCTGGAGGTCTTAAAACGTCGAGAAATGTTGGTTTTAGCAAAAGTTCAAAATCGCACAAATTTAATACCTTCTCATTTAGGATGAGAATGTAAAAATAAATTTTTTCAAAATTTCCAAAAATTTTTAGAAAAGTCAATATTTTTTGATGCAGTTTTATTAGTTGCGATCAATGAAAGTAAATAGGAAAAAAAAGCCGGAAGTTTATTCGTTTTTTTGAAAAATAATAGTGTTTCTGTATATGATTTTCCCATATTATGTTCTATTTTTTGCATATATAACGTGTATTTTGAGGATTTTAAAAGTTTTTAGCAGTTAAATAGTTAGTTTCTTGTTAATTTCTACTTGAGTTTAGTAAGATGAGAATGCATCAACAGTCTGCTGACCGATTTTCACTTCCCCCCTCCCCCTCTTCTCCTCAAACAAGACTTTTATACAATTGTAAAACTTAAAAAATTCATATCTTTTTTGGTTTGCATTATATCAAAAACATTTATAAACGAAATTTGTTTGTTTTTACTTGTACTTTAAGAAAAAAAATAGAGAAAAATTTGTTTTTTAATTTTTTTTTTTTTTTAAGTTTGAAAATGTTCTATTTTTGACATTTTTGGTCCAAAATAGCTGGCTAACGAACTCGATCTATATTTTTGGTCACTTAAAACGCATACCAAATTTCAAATTGATAGATGAATTTTTACTCAAGTTAATGGATTTCAAAATTTTTTACACAGTCAGACAGACAGACATACATACAGACAGACACTTTCGTAAAACCCATTTTTTTTGAATCTGGAGGTCTTAAAACGTCGAGAAATGTTGGTTTTAGCAAAAGTTCAAAATCGCACAAATTTAATACCTTCTCATTTAGGATGAGAATGTAAAAATAAATTTTTTCAAAATTTCCAAAAATTTTTAGAAAAGTCAATATTTTTTGATGCAGTTTTATTAGTTGCGATCAATGAAAGTAAATAGGAAAAAAAAGCCGGAAGTTTATTCGTTTTTTTGAAAAATAATAGTGTTTCTGTATATGATTTTCCCATATTATGTTC